>APFE030788420.1:0-12798 GCA_000404065.3 Pinus taeda
TCAATTTTTTCTTTTTATGCCTTCCTATCTACAACTACCCTTATTTCTTCCAAGGGCCCAGATTAAGCAGTTTGGCTCCTTTGATTCTCTACCTATCTAAGAATCTGCCAAGATTAAGCTGTTTGGACAGATTTTCATTCTCTATATTCTAAAACAGGAAATTGAAACCTAGGGAGACCAAGATTAAGTTGTTTGGACCTCCCTTTAGCTGAAAATTCTACAAAATTGGAATGACTTTTCAAAATTGGAAAGCAGTTAGATGAACTCTGAGTAGACTTCTTTGCTTGGTGACTGTTTAGCAAATATGGAGCATTGCAGCATGCAAAGTATGACATATTTGGCCTGTAAAATGTCAATCATGAAATATGAGTAACCTGCTGCAGCAGGAGGCTAACAGGCAGTATCAACTAAATTGACCTGATTTCCTTGTAGACATCCGGCAGTCATCATCACATGTCTAGGGGAGCGTGACTCACACAATCCTTCCATGACTCCAGGTTTTGGAGGATAAACGGTGAGCAACACCTCCACCCCTCCTAGTAGAATTAGGATCAATACCCTATTATGGAATCTCATTGAGCCTCAATTGTTCTTGAAGTTTTGTCATCACGTAGTCGGTTTGGTAATGATACTATCTGCAATGTAAACACTTACCCACAAATTATAACATATGCATCGATATATTCAAAATCAATTGTATTTACATAGCGATTTTCTATGCATTTTAATAAACTCTCATCTATGATATTGATCTTTGAGTTCATATAACATACTTGGCTATGTCTAACCAATATATTTGTAAGTTCATTTTCACATCTAGTAGTCAAGTATACTCATTATTTTATTTCCATCTATCATTCATATTGATATGTAAAATAAAATTATAAATATCACATCCCTAACATAAGTCATGATTTATATAGGTATCCATGTACCAGCAATGTTTAAGCAAAATAATTGGAAATCATTCTTTCGTGTATTGATTGTGCATGAAACTTATGGCTTTCATTCCTACATGTTTAACGCTAAACATAGGTATAGTTGTTAGTTGTGAAAGTCCAATGATGTTGAAGTAGTGAACGAATAATATCATTGAAATGACTCCGAGTACACAATGTGGAGGAAAACTTCGTAATTGAAAACCTTGGAAAGGACATCAAGGAGGCAACAGTAGTTTAATGAATTAGTATGGAATGTGTGAATAAGTGCAACTGACACTTGTAGGCATATTATGCAGATAGTCAAAATGAATATGGAAATAGAGGATGGAGGTATTGATAAGACTTATCCATTGATAGACGAATCTGAAAAGATTGAGTGATCAGCTTAGTTTACACCAGAAGTCATCTATCCATAAAAAATTAATGACCTTACTTTTCACTAGACTGCTAGATTTTGCAGTAATATTTCCCTTAGCAGATATTTCAAATCTGCCACTATTTTGTTCATACATTAAAAGATTTGAAAAAAAAAACTATATATAACAATTTTGCTCAAATGTATAGCAGATAAGTTTGTTCAATCGTAACATAGTTGATTGCTTAGTCAATAACTTAGAATGAAAATTGATAGCTTTTGTAAACTTCGTGCATCATATTCATCCAACCAGTCAGCTCCAACAACCTTAAAACATGCTTTCATTTTCATGTTCTGAAATGAATTCTTATCAAAACATATCAAGTTGATTCTTACAACTATTATTCACTAGACAGGATATGCCTCAGCCAAAAATGACTCTCTTTGAAAAGGTATTATTTACTATCCATTGTTGTTGTTGAGCTTGAACATATATAATTTGTTGCACATTGGACGTAAGCAACATGAATAAATTTCTCATTTGACAATCCAGCAATTGAATATTACAATTGACTGTGTTCTGCATCTTACCTTTTACTGTGTTCACAATACATTCTGATACTTCATATAGTATTTTTTTTTTAAATTTATCCTATTCTGGTTGAACTTTTGAATTTGCTCTCATACTTTTGTTCTTTTTCTATAGATTCTTGTATGGTTGATGAGGATTCTATATCTACTTAGCGTCTTCAAAATTTCCTCTATGATATGCTCATACAATATTCTGGAGGAAAAGCAGCTCTTGTATTTTGCTCTACAAGAAAAGGAGCTCAGGAAGCAACATTCCATCTCTCTCTCAAACATTAAAGAGTTTTGGACTTTCAAATCCTTGTATAAAGTCAATGGACCACTTGGAAGACTACAATCAACTACTCTTTCAAGCAGTGATAAACAAATGCAAGCTTGTATTCAATGCGGTGTGGGGTATCACAATGGTAGTCTTTGTTTAAATGATAGAAACCTTGTTGAAGGCCTTTTTCTAAAGGATGATTTACAGGTTCTATGCACTACGAATACATTAGCGCATGGTATCAATTTAATGTAAAGATTGAAAATAATTTAAACAACTTTTAAATTTAATATAACATTGATTAAATATGCTCTCTCTCTCCCTATATATATCTATATATAGATAGATATATATATAATTGGATTAATTAGGAAGCCAAGATTGAAATCTCCTTTGAGCTTTAGCCAAATTGGATCAGGTTTTGGAAACAGGCTTCAGGACTATGGGGCCATCACTCTAGCGGCACAATGAGGGGTTTACCACTCAAATATGAAGATGAACCCTATTGTCGCACAGATTGTCACGACAACGCTCAGACCGGGGGCTGTCACCCTGATCCCCGATCTCTCCGTTTAAGCTTGTCTCCCGCAGCTAAGGGGAGTAGACCCTGTAGGAAAATGGAAGACCAACTGTGAACCAGTTGGTTTGGGAGACACGAAAGGAAACGAGCACTTAATTGATTTTATTAAATAGACCAGTGCCCTATGGACTTAATGTTTAAACGATTGATTATCAGATGCTGCAGAAATATAGACCATGTATAGCAATCATTTATCATCAAATAACTTTGCAAGATGTCCAGTAAATTCACAATGCTTTTAACGATGATATGGCAATTTAAAGAAATAAACTTCGAAAGATACAACCAGATATCATATTCTTGTAGCAAATCCTCAGAATGATCATTCACGCATGATAAACATCAATTCTAGATCAACAAGAAAAAGTAAAACATGATAAGCGCTTGAGCCAAGACCGAATCTGGCCAAAATATTTCCCAAAATTTATTTTTTTTATGGTTTCTCAGATAAAATAAAATTTTAAACTAAAAATTAAAATTTAATCTAAAGTCTAAATAAAAGAAATTTTTATTGTTTTTTTATGATTTTTTATGATTTTAAAATTTTAAAAATTTTATGATTTTTTTTAATTTTTTTAAACAAAGTTCTTAAAAAAAGAAAAAATCTAATTTAAATCTAATTAAAACTAAAACATAAAAAAAAAATCTAAATCTAAATCTAAAATTTACAAAAAGGAATTTATATATGATTTTTTTTATTTTTATAACAAAATTTAAAATTAAAATCTAATTTGAAATTAAAATCAAAACTTGAAATTATTAAAATCTACTCTAAATCTAAACTAAAACTATAGAGAAAAATCTAAATTTTAAAGCCAAAACCCTAATGATTTTTTATGAATCCTTTTTTGTTTTAAAATCAAACTAAAAAATAATATTAAACCTAAACTATCTAAACACATATATATATTAAACAAAATAAAACTAGAAACTAAAAAAAAGGAAACGAAACGTAACTAAACTAAAATTAAAAAAATCGATTTCAATCACTAAACCTACGCTACGTCAAACCTAAAACCACGAATTGTATCAAACATCGAAATCGTTTTGGGTTGCACGGGTTATGAGGTTCGACGGCAGGGACTGCTGCAGAATGGCAATGTGAAGGCTGGAGCTGCGTGCAGAGCAGCAGACAGAGGTGAGGCTGCGGGTATGGAAGAAGGGCCAAAGCGAGAGCCACGCGGATCCGGCAGTTTCACTGGCGGGAATATGCAATACAAGTGACTACGGATAGAGGTTGGAAGGGAGGATGCAGCACGCAATTTTGAAGGAATTATCCAGTCCTGCCCACGCTCTTTGAAACGCATTACCTCATGCCTCATACGTGAAATACCTGGCCCGTGGTTTTCTTACTGATGCCAACGCTCTTGTATCAAAACTTGAAATTGGTTACGTGTTTTACAGGCTTGCGTGCGGACGACAACAGCGAAATACCCACGCAGGTTGGAAAACTTACGCACCTAGTTCGTTGCTGTAAAAAAAAACTTTGAATTTGCTTCATGTATAGGTGACGTCCCGAATGAAAGCACAGTTGAAATCGATGTAAAAAAAAAATTTCCAGATCTGAAAACCCCTGGCCAGCGGGGCAACGACCCTGCAAAACTCAACTTTGCACCTGAAATTTATCTCAGACCTGCAAATTTAAAAACAAAAATTCGGAAAGATATATGCAAAAAATTAAAATGAAACCCTGCAAACCGATCAAAAAATTTCAAAATTATAGCTCTACAAAGCCAGATTTGTCAGTTATCATCTAAAATATTTTTAGAAAATTTCAGATTGTTAATAAAATGCTTTAGAAATCTCTCATGCAAATAATAAAACAAACTAAATGATTAACCCGGGATCAAAACTAGATGGGCTCTGCAAAAAGTGCTTGCGGGAGTTGGCTGGTTCAGCCGAGAACTTCCCCAAACACCCACTGATCTTCTTCAACAAGATTTTCCTGCACAGCTCACTTTAACCATCAATAAAGAGAGAAAAAATAGTACTAGATCTCCAATGCAATAGAGGTACCTGCCATTACTTCAGAAACCCTAATACCATTCAAACCCTAGCATGTGAACAAGATACCTATGCTCAACAATACTCTTCATTAAGCTGTTATTAATGGCTGAAAATTAAAATATGCAGAAAACAAAATAGCTCACGGCACTTCAAGAGAGTAACACCATCAAGATTTCGACCCCAAAGTCTTTCTTTATTAGCACCAAAAAATATTTACAAGAGAGCTTCTTCAACACAAAACTCAGATCCAATATCCTCTCAAATGACCCCTAGCACCCTATTTAAAGGAAAAATTCCCAACGGCTAGTTTGAGTGATCCACGTCAAAACGATCTCGACCGTCGATGAGGATCAAGACATCTCTTAATCTCATCCGTCGAATTTTTTAATGCATTAAAAAATTGAAATTCCAAAAAATTATTATTTTATTATTTTTTTAAAGTATCTAAATCTATTTTTATATTTTTTTATATTAATTATTATTATAATTATTATAATTTTTTTTTTATTATGGATCTCAAAACTCAGCCTTTGAAAAAATTCCCTAGGACCTAGGACTAAGACCCAAGAGGGATTAAAACATTTCCTAACCCTCAAGACACTTTACATCATGACTTTTACAACTTTACATCTCAAGGGGGAGAACCCTTTTGACATAGACCTTCATAAACCACTCAGTCCTGCGACCAAACATAATCTAGCAAATTAACACACTAGGATTCTCCTAAGACTCTAATGACAAAATTCATTCCGGCTTTGGGGTCAAGTTGAAGGAAAACTCTGCCGATCATGGATCGGTGAGACGAAAAACGTTCCGGAATGCAGATTATCACTAGAAAATTAGGTCCACCTAGGCAATTTACATACATGACTCAGCTCTGCTAAGATTATTTACAATTCAAAGTGCTGACTGGGTTTACAATTTAATATGATCAAGGTCGATGATCACTGTCGAATGGCATGAACATGTCAATCAAGTGCTATCACTTTTTGCGAAGAAAAGGGGGGGTACTGCTATGGGTAGTTGACACGCAGCAGTCAACAAACCCCTTTTCAGTGACATGGCTGGAAGAAGAATCCTTTTCAATCTTCTCCACACTAGGGCTATTGGAATCTTCTTCAATGATAGAAACATCCTCTTTGGCGGGATTAGCATCACCTTGAAACATAAAGAAGAAACCTTTCCATTTGTTAGGAGGGGCTTCATAGCTTGGTACAGGCAGAAATGCCTCATATTGATCCATATTATTTACCGGGGGGAGCATAATACTTTCTTCTTGTTGATCATCATAACTGATTCCGCAATCTGCAGGCCAGAATTCATTTAGAAACCCCTCATCCTCTCGACCATCCAGAGAGTCATAATCTTCTACGCTTGTAACATCACTAGGATCATTTGCATCGTATGTCATACAATTCCTTTCCCTTTTTGCTACATAAATTCAAAAGAAGAATTGTATCTGGGCATCTTTTAACTAGCTGCCAACAATGCAGCATGTGGTTAAAAGCATCTCAAATAATCAGGAAAGCAAGGATATATTTATTACTGTGTGCAATTGTATTCTACTTCTTTCACTTTCATTATTGTTTAGTTAGAACTCTGATTTAGCTTGATGAGATTCCTAATTTCTCTGGAGAATAATTGCATTAATTTTGGACCCTTTTTTTTTCGCTGTTCCAGTTTGTAGCCTAACAGGGATAACCACAGATGCATCAGGTTGCAAAGGAGGAGCTGACTATAATATTTCATACCCAATAGAAATTATGTTTTTCTGTTGCTTCCCTGAAAATGAAATATTTGCCTCCAACACAGGAACAACATTTGCAAGACTTATCTGGATATCCCGGATCTCTCCTTTATATAAAACTGTTGATCCATCTACTCCAACCACATAAGGAGTCAAGTGTGGCAATTATGGCACTATCGATATATTTGGATTGGGAACGTTTCTTAACTTGGGTATGAAATTAGCAAATGTACCAGGATTTGAAAAATGAAGTGGTTCAGATTTATTGACAGCTCGGTTGAGAGGTATTAGCAAAGGTAGAGATTGGAGAAGCTGTGAATAGCTCCTAATGTTCTTTTTCTGTTAATGATGATTTTGAGACTCAAGTGAGGGAGGAACATAGGAAGAGTCTTAGTACCTACATTGAGGATTAGTACCAGCACTTTAACTAAGGTCAAGTTACAAGTATCAACTGAAATTAAGGCATCCATATGTACATGAAGCATCTCCAGAAGGTAAAGGTGAAGAACCTCTGCAATAGACAAACATATCACTACAGGAGGATATTCCATTAAGAGCCAAAGAAGTTTTACAGCAACATCTAAATCTGCAAATTTTCTAATGAATAATTACTAAAAGTAGATAAGATCTATTACTGAATGCCCAAGGGCAGCCTTTAGATTTAAAATCTCAATCATGAGAATACCGATGACTCAGTGTTGGCTGCAAAAAGAAAATGCATATATTGGTTGTGCTTTGGGAAGGAAACATAGGGGAGGCCTTGCAACACTCCTCTAATGATTAGTTAGATAACTGGACATATCAGTTAATTCATTTAATGAGGAAGATGTCCAATCAAGACACTTATTGGCATGCTTTATAAGCCAACTATAATATTTTCGTAAATCATCTGTGGAGATTATGGAATAGTCATTGACTCACATGAATTATTGACCCAGCTGCTTGATAATTTTCCTTTTAAATTCAGTATTAGCATGAGCTTGGTGGGATGCATAGCACCTTCTACTTGTATACTAATTTTCAGAACCAAGGTCAAGTTTCTTTCTTCAATGATTTCCCATATTGAATCGCCCAACCTGGATATTTTTGGAGTAAAACAGAGGAATGCAAGTCACTAGTTCAGACTTTAAATTAACCAATTAATAAGAAAACAACAAGAATGAAAGTGGGTACGTAAGGTTTTTGGCATGTACCTCGAGGACGCAGAGTTTCAGGGTTTCAAGCAGTTACAGAGAAACTTTTAATAAAGGTATACCATTCAAACACCAGGCTTGCGCAGGGCAGCTCATGTACCGACTGGAAATACTTTAAGAGTGTCATATTATATGTTTATTCAATTATATGTCCTGCCTATAGACATTTATCCGCAGCGTAATTTACATAACTACACTAATTAAATAAGTTGAAAGTATAATTAATGATACAAGTTATACAATAGAAAAATAAGAATGAAATGAATATTTTAGATCATTTGTTTATTTTGATTGAATTGATGGTTTGAACGAGATGTATATGCGTCATCAATGTGCTAAACTTATGTGGGTCACTGCCACCTATCAGCGAAATTCTTACAAGTGCCCTCAATTCTATTGATGTGTGACTGTTATGAAATGAAATGTGGAGGGACTACGACCTTTCCACTTGGCCCTCCATGTGTCGCCTCGCATGGCCTTTAAACCTTAAAACCGAAACTTGTAACATACTAAAACCTTAGATCCTCATAAGCCTGCCGCATTTCCCTACCGAAACTTGTAACATACTGAAACCTTAGATCCTCATAAGCCTGCCGCATTTCCCTACAATTTCTCCTTCAAAAGATTGATATGCAATAGCAGTTGAGGGTGGTCGAAGGAGTGGTTTTGTCCAAACAGAGTTGTAGCAAAGGTACAATCAAAAAAGAAAGATGGGGTCGCTGATACTAGAAACTGCTAAGAAGTTGTTTATGGCAGAAGGGCTCAAGGAGGTAGCCAAACAATCTCAGTTCATGGTTCCAATACCTTGTCGTCTTAAGAAGGCGATTGAGAATTTTCTTAATGAACAGGAAAAGGAAGATATGAAAAAGGTGGTGTCAAAATTGTCTGACACCATGAATGAATTTAAGAATGTTAGTACTCAACTGAAATCTGCAGATAGATGTGAAGATTTCCAAGATATATTTGATGCAAATGAATGTTCTAAGCAGTGGAAATTAAAGGGTTCTTATGAAGATGCAGGCCTTAGATACAAGGATGATGAGACACTTGCCTATGTAGCAACTCGAATGCCCGCTGTGTATTGTGCTACCCATCGAGTCCTGAGAGAGGTTAAGCGACGACTACTAGATTTTTGTCCACGTCACAGTGCTCTAATTGCTCAAGTTGAGCATCAAAGTGCTCTACCTTCTCTCACTTTTGCCTATTTGGGATCTCAAATCTTTCATTCTTGTTTCTTAGAGTTAACGGCTTTGAATTACACTAATACCAACAAAATTGAGAAATAGAGGAGACCGAGAGGGAGCAAATTACAAAAGAGCTGCTGTCAACCACATTGTCAGTTCATTTGAAGTTCTCAACTATTTCTCAGTTTCAGAAAGTGTCTTCAAAGCTCTTCGGAGTCTGTCTAAGTCATCTTCTGTCAAAGTATGCCTGCGGAAGAAAATTCCCTTGTTTTTTTTTTGTTATCTCCTGCTTTACAACTGCCAGCTAGAATATCCACAATCAGAGTTGCCAATTGAGACTTTGAAGTCATGGGGCTCAATGCCAGAACCTATCAACTCTCTGACCCTTTGGGATCACACTAATTTCAACATTTTTTTTTTGAGGTTGGCTAACGGGTTTAAGCTTTCCATTTTCTATCAGGGCAATGGAAATGGTATCTAATTACTGATTTATTTATTTTTTTAATTATCTCTATAAACAAAAGGATTTACAGGTTCTGTATGGGATACATATATAAACAAAACAAAAAATGCACAAAACTCTCTGAAATGCAGTCAATCCCCTATCTCCTCATATGCTTTAGCTTTAGCTTTTGACCTATATTGTCGTGATCTTGGTAATCCGACATTTCTGTTTATGATATTCAATTCCTCCAATTCACCTTCGGCATTACTAACTGCAGGTAGATCAATTTCTGTTGCCTGACTAGCAGCAATACCAATAGGAATAATAGCAGGTTTGTTAGCCTTTTCACTTGAAACCTACTCTGTAGTCTGACAATTGACTGTGTCATCTGAATTCTCTCTCATTTTCTCAAAGCATGCTGTTTTTTTTTTTTTTTTTTTGGGGGGGAATATAAGTAACAGAGTTCATTTGCTCCATAGAATTATCCAATTGTGTGGATGCAAAGCCAGATGACTTTACCAGCTGAGAAAAACCTTTAAAAGCTTGCATGTTCATTCTGTCGTTGTCCTCATCTGACCAATCCATTGTATAGTGTATGTGTTTAGAGGGATTCTTAACATAGTCAAGGACTCTAACACAGTCATGTTGTACTAAATCTAAAGAACCGGGGTCTCTTATTAAAGGTCTCTTTCTTGAGTTCACACCTTCAATGTCATCATGCTCAGTTTCCAACTGTCTAGCGGGATCCCCTTTACTTCCAGGCTCAAATCTCACTTCCAAGCTCAAATCTCCCTCGTTTCTTGGGCTTCTGAAGCTATGATTTTTGAACACTAATATATTTTCACTATTTTAATTCAACAGGTTATTATGATGTTTACATCAACTGGAAACTTCTTGTTGTGACAGAACAAACAATTAAAATTTTGTTTCTGACAGGCAACGAATAATTACAATTTTGTTTATGACAACTTCAGGATATAACAAAGAAGCGAGCACTGAAGTTGACCCAAAGCAGAGATTTTTATTTATCAGTATGGAAAATTCTTTGTTGATGGAATATGATTGGCTTCTTCACTACTGTGGGGCTTAGATCTTATTTATATAGATGCCTAGATTCTTATGAAGACAAACTACAGATAATAACAACTTCCTTTCTGAGAATTGGTATTCAGTAGTCTTTTCGCTTGCTTCAAAGTCTTAATTTAGAATTTTCAGTCATTTGTTTATGCACAGAACTACAAATGTTGGGATGACATTTTTGGATACATATTTTCGGCTACTATACCTCTGTCTACAATTCAGACTTTATATATATGACTGTAACAGATCTTCCATAGTTCAGTCTTGGTCTTTTGTGACTGTAGCTTCAAGTTGATCCTTTTAAACTATGCTTACAGTGCCTTCAATCAACTCGGCACTAGGTCCCTTGCTTGCTAGCTGACTAGCCCTCAAATGTCTCTTTATTCTTTGATGTGACTATCCACAGGAAAAGGAATAGACTTTTAAAGATTTCGGATTACTGAGGTGACACAGTATTCTTAATTTGAAAGGTGATTTCAGACCTTAATATTTATGCCCAGAACTTCGCTCCTTGAATGGGCTATTAATCTAGCCTCTTGGTCCTTTCAAGAATAGTACTTCTATACTCTTCAAATTACTTCACTGTCTTGCTCAGGTTGCAGCCTAATCACAGGGTTAATTTGTTTTGTAGTTATGCCCAGAATGTCAACTTCTCTGCCTAGTTGTGATCTTCTAACTGCCCTTGTGCCAAAAGTTTTGAATATGTAAACTTAACAATTAGTGTTAAATAGGAAAAATTTCTTATGTTTATTGGTTATAATTCCAACTATATGATGGTAGCCACTAAGGTCCCAAGTGTTTGAACCTGGCTCTAATACCATATGTAAGGCTTGTTTTTCCATTTCAATCAAATGTAAAGACTGTAAAGACTGATATTCCATTTGAATTGAATGTAAAGACTGTAAAGACTGATATTAAGTTTTATATTTTAATCAGATTGACAGATTTCCTTTTTCAAAATTCTATCAAATTAAACGAATCTGCGTACCTGATTCTCTGCGTACTTGGTTCTCCCGTCTGGTGTTGATCACATTGCTCCAAGTTTTCTGAGTCCATTACCAAACCAACTTATTCCTCCCTGCCTATCTAGCATCAACCTCTGCGGTTCCCAGATCCAGAGGACTTCGAAATGGAAGTCCATTGGCCCCCGTGCCCAAAACTCCAAGAACAGCTCAAAATTTCCCAATTTACAATTCCAAAATTGAGCCCCCGACTCATCCCTCAAACAGATTAATTTTCTTTCCCCCCCTACTTCTCCTTTCAATTATGTTTATATAGGGAAGGTTTCTCCCCTCCCAAGAAACCCCACCTCCCTTTCCTCCAATTAATCTTAAGATTTAACCTTATCCATTAAGATATTTTCACTTGAGTTGGTCATTATTCATTAAATGAGATTTTAACCTTATCATCTCAACCGACTTCGAGAATAGTATTTTCTTTTAAGTACCTTAACAGAATGTCCAAAATTATGAAGAAAGTAAATCTTCCATTGTAATAAAATTATTATTATTAAATAAATTATTTAATAAAAAATAAATAATTATTGTTCTACTTAATAAATAAGGTATTAATTAATACTTTTAAAAACTAATTCATTTTCTTACATAGACGTTTATATGATTAAATTAGGATGTATACTATTGCAATCCCTGCGATGCATGTGTATGTAGCTATCATACACACATCTCGTAAGCATGCTAATAATCAGTGACTCAAGTTGGGTCATTACAATGTTTGAACTTTGAAGTTTTGAGTTTGAAAAAAAAATGGAGGAATGGGAATGGAAAATAGAGAAAAAAAAAAATTTTTTTTATTTAGCAATAAGCATAAAAAAAGCTAGATTAGAGTGCAGGTCCTACCTCTTTGGCCTTCAATCCCTAGCTCCAATCTCCCCTTACAAGCTCCTCAAGCTCCTCCAAGCTCCTCTCTCTTGCTCTCTCCAAGCTCCTCTCTCCAAGCTCCAAACTCTCTCTTGCCCCTCTTGCTCTCCAATGGATGAGTGAATAATGGGAGGGGAGATGGTCCCTTTCCATTTCCCTCCCTTTCCTCTCCCTCTACGCCACCAGCCATCACCCCTCTCTCTCGGTCGCACGGCCTTCTTTTTTAGTGTTGGACAGGAGCGATTTTTAAAAGGGGGAGCGGTTGGGAGCGATTGCTCCCCAACCGCTCCCCTCTTAAAAATCACTCCCGGAGCGTAGAGGAGTGTTCAAGGAGTGATTGCTGCTGAAAAACCAGGGAGCATTTTTTTTAAAGGGAGCGCGCTCCCGAATAGCTCCTAAGCAGAGCGCGAATTCAGAGCGGGGATGTAGGAGGGTGGGGCGCTCCCCCGCAAGCCTGGGATATATTACACTAGGGTTTTGTCAAAAACCCCTAAACCTTCTCCTGATCAATAGTATAAATCTCTGACATCGACACC
>APFE030788423.1:0-35177 GCA_000404065.3 Pinus taeda
TATATATACCTCGACGACTCCCCGCACCCCCGAAATTTCCCTAAAATTTGAGGGTACTCCCACACATCCCCCCTGTGCGTCTCCCCGCACCTGCATCTCCCCGCACCGGAGTCTTGGTGGAACATTGACAAAAACATAAAATAAATTATACCTAAAATAAGCAAATAAGCATGCAAGTGAGGCCATGGGGGCCCTCCATAACTCCACAAGCACACCACTTCAATGGAGACTCAGATGTAGAAGCAAAATTGAAGTATGATCCTTTATTTCAAAATCTCCATTACAAACCAACTCTAAGATTACAACTCTAGGCTTCTAAGATTACATACTCCAAAATTTTAAGATTACAAAAACTTCCAGATTACAAATGGAGGAGATTGTACTCCTATTTATACAATGGGATGAGTAACAAACTCATAATGATCATCCACTAATCTCTCTTTAGTTCCATAAATCTCTCAACCATCTAGACACATAACCCCCTTTGTCCTTGATTTTCTCCATGAGATCATGATCTTCTCCATGAGGCTTATCTTATCAAATCCCTTTGTCCTTGATTTTCTCCATGAGATCATGATTTTCTCCATGAGGCTTATCTTATCGTATTCCTTTGTCCTTGACTTTCTCCATGAGAGCATGATTTTCTCCATGAGGCATATCTTATCAAATTCGAATTTGATCATTCCAGGCCACATAAAGGTGTCTTGGAAGCTTCCTTGGAACCTACACATGTCACAAAAACAATCCACTTTCCATATATGAAGTAAAATATATTATTTTCTAATATTTAATCAAGAATTTCTCTTAAAAATGCTTAAAAATAAATAATATTTGGAAGATATAAATGAGACCCGTTAATGGTGAACAATAGGGAAAATGAAGTGACATGGTGGTGAATAATGAGTGATATAATGGAAGCATAGGTGAAAAATGTATGGTAATGAGTGATATTTGTATGACATTTTGAAGTCCAAACAGTGCAAAGATTCACACGAGCCCACAGGGTGAGCCCGAGTGCTTGCAAACATCAAGTAAAAATCCAAGGGAGGCTCCAAAATTGGATGCAGGCCAAAATTTTGGAGGGTGTTGCAGCTGCTGCAACAAGTCTATAACGTGTAATTAAATTTTGATGTTTTCATTCTTATTGCTGCATACTGCTAAAATTAGGGCCAATTGCTGTGTGATTAAAAT
The DNA here is from genome assembly GCA_000404065.3 of Pinus taeda. Classification (NCBI taxonomy): domain Eukaryota; kingdom Viridiplantae; phylum Streptophyta; class Pinopsida; order Pinales; family Pinaceae; genus Pinus; species Pinus taeda. Next base: position 1,192 of record APFE030788423.1, read on the forward strand.
GTGGAATTGGGCTTGTTTTAGCAAACTTAATGTATGGGCCAATGTTATATGAATGAAATGTCCTAGGGATTATTTGTCTCGATATCATCTACTGGTTATGTAGAGATATTTTAATCACTAAACAAGTAGATCTAGGCCCAATGAACAATGCCCAAGTAGCCAAAACACAAGTAGAATTTTATCGTGAAATTATTAATGTGTTTAGACTATTAGAGGTGATTTTTAGGACATTTAATCATGAATTTCAACATTGTTATGAATGATTCAGAAAGATGTAGCAAAATAGTGACAAAGTGAAGGTTTAGAGAGCGAACCCTAGGCCTAAGGCCTTGTAGATCACTTGACCAAGTTGCCAAAGAATTCTCCAAGGCACTTGGCACCTGAAAGCACCAACATAGAGTCAATTTCACCTGCAAAACTCACCAATATTTGTTTCAAGAAATTCAGAGGCCAACCAAGGATGGAGGAGAGGCAAACTATGGCCACGAAGAGGCAACACTAAGCCTAATAAAGCTAGTGTTGGGGAAAGGAAGGCCCTAAAGGCCTAGCGGCTAAGGGAAGAGGCCGAATAGGCCTTTGGTTGAGGGAATGGAGGCCTAGAAGGCTTGCTACAAGCCCGTGGAGGGCTATGACTAGGGGAAAAGAGTGGAAAGGGAAGAGAGAGAGAGAGGTCCGAGGAGGAGATAAGTGAGAGCGGAGGGAGGAGGAGAGGTAGCGAAGGAGGGCCGAGGAGGGGAATTCGAGGCCTTAAGGCCTCATGGCTAAGCAAGGAAGGGTAGGTTGAGAGGGCTAGGCCTCACGACTAGGCCTATAAGGTCCTAAAATGCCCACGACAAGGGCTGAAAAGGAGGCCGAGGCCCTCTGGGGCGTGTGACCAGCCTCTGGGAGGCCTAAAACCCTTATGCAGAGGGAGAAGAGGATGACACAGGGCCAAGAGTGGTTGATGTTAGGCTTGGAGAGGGGAGATTTGGGCTTGATAGCTCTAAAACTTGAAACGCCTGCTCTTAAAAAATTTATTTGCTTTAGATTTTCAATTTTTCTGCAAAATCTTCAATGGTTGGCCCTGCAAAAAATTTAGAGGTTAGATCTTTCCCTCAAGGGCCTAGGTCTAGCTCCAATCCAACTCTTCTCACTTGATCACACCTGCACAAATGAAAATAAATATACGCAAAACCCCAATATATACAAAAATTCAAAATTAATTCAAACCCCAAAAACCCTAGTTGCAAAACCAAGATTAGAAAATAAAATAATCTACGAGTGTATTATACAAATTATATTTACAAAATATACATGTAAAGTGCTTGGAAAAATTTCGAAATTTTATAAATCTTTAGTAGTGGCTAAATGTATTTCGAAAGATAAATAATAAATCACAGCCTTAATGAAGTTAGAAAACCATAAATATAATTAGAGTCCAAACATGGTCAACCTATATCCAATGTTTGTGAACTTGGAGTCCAAGGGATGGGGACCCTGCAAACACTATATATTTCTGAAGTGAAGACTTCTTGTTCATTGGTGTTTATTAATTGAAGACACATTAATGTGTAAATTCTATGCAAGTATTTATTCATATAAATCTGAGTGTGTACAATACCCTTATGGCGGTTTGCCTATATAGGCAGTGATTGGCCATGAGAAATGAATAGTCATGTCCTTTGACTATTTTACGTCTTCACAATAATGTTTTTATAATTATGTAATTATTTATTTAATTAATTATTATTGTTATGACTATTTTATTCATAACATTGCCACCCCTTTAGAGATGCTTTGTCCTTACAGCATAACTAGAAGAGGTTCTTCTAATTGAACATGTTGCTATGGAGCCACATCTTTGCATTGGTTGGTGAAATCTTTATGAGTATTTGTACCTTCCTTGATGCTGGGAGTGTTAACACCGTTTAATTTATAGTGTCGTCCTTGCCAGTTAAACTCCATGAATTGTTCTTCAAGGTTTGTAGTATAGCTCCCTAGTTGTATCAACCATTTTGCACCTAGAACCACATCCATTTCTTTGAGTGGTAGGGCAAATATATCTGTTTGTAGCTATAGTTCTTGTATTTGGATTGAAACTTTATGACATTCTCCTATTTCTTTGAATTTTTTCCCGGTAGCGACAGACATGGTCAGGCCCTTGATTGGGTATATACAAAGATCAAGTTGTTTAGCAAGATCGATGTTTATACAATTGTGAGTACTATCAGAATCTATAAGTATATTGACATTTCTGCCTCTTATGAGTCCCTTGACCTTTAGGGTTTTAGGAGATAATCTCCTCCTCATGTTTGTTGGAGTGGTAAGCTTAATGTTCCTTCTTGGAGATTGGTTCCTCTCCCTTTGAAGATGTGGTGGAACGTATTTTGCAGTTGCTTGTTATAATGACCCACTTACAACTATAAATAAAATACGAATATTAACATACATATGAGACTTCCATACGATAGCTACGTATGCATGGACCCACATGTATCACACTATGTATAGGCTGGTTACTACAGAAAGAGATATAAATTAAGGTATTGAATTAATACCTCACCAAAATATCATATATATCAAATTAGGTAGGTAATATGTATACCACCTTATATATATATATATATATCCTTAAACTAAAAGAAAATGTTAATTTTAATTGACAAATTATATTTAAAATTAAAATCAATAAAATAATAATATAAATGAATTAAAATTATAAACTAAATAAATCAAATTAATTTATTAAAATAATAATAAAATTTACTTAAATCAAATCCTACGTATTCAAAATAAAATCCATAAAATCAAATGAGATTTGATTTTTATAAAAAGTTACATGTAACAAAAATAATGACACAGAGATGGGAAGAAGGCAGTGGGCAGAGAAATAAAAGGAGGAAGAAAATCTTGAGGAAGGGGAGGAGGTTGAGAAAGGGAAATTTATGAGAATCTTACTTACTGAGAGGAAGAGTTCAATTGTTCTTAAGTTTTTGGGCCCGGGGGACCATATTGCGTCAATTGAGCCGCACTTTGGGACTGGGTACCTAGGTTGTACCTAGTTTGGCTGGGTGGTTTTGGTCTTTTGGTAATGGGAGTAGGAGCAAATTTTAAGGCATCTTCAACCACAGTAGGCTACGTAAGTCCTCAACAACGAATCAATGAAATTTTGATTTTATGAATTTTGTTTGAGTTCACAAAATAGTTTCCATATTTTGTTAAAGGAAAATGTATGAGTAAATCAGAACCTTAGATTTTTGTTGAATAAATTAGAGCTTTACATTCATGTATGAGTAACTTAGGGAACCTTACACTTGTTGTTCTTTTTTTTTTTGGTAGGTAAGCACCCATTGGGGATTTGAACCAGTGACCTATCGCAAGGAGTGCCTTAACAGTACACCCATTCACCATCAATCCAAAGCCCAGTGGGTTAGGCACTTGTTGTTCTTGATCTCTGGGAGAGTTACTATTTTCATCAAGGTTTTTCCAATCACATGAGGTTGCAGCTAATGATGGTTCCTTAGGATCTGAAACTTCATTGTGTGTGACAATGATTCCTTCATCATGTTCTTGTACTTCAATTTGCTTCCCATCTACTATTTTATAGTAGCGTAGGGATGCGTCTTCACATTTTTGTCCTAACGTCCAGTTTTCTCCACATTTGCGATAATTTTTTTTTTCTTTTTAATCTCTTTTTTTGGCCCATTACTTGAAGCGTATGATTCCTTTTCGACTTCATAAGTATATAATTTCTGGTTAAGGCAACTATGTTCTTATGTCCGTTTGTCTCCACAATACCTACATTTGTTAGTTTATTTTTTATCGAGTGTTGTTGTTGGTCTTCATCTTCCTTGAATGATGACATTCTGAGCTTATGTTTTCCCTCAGTAAGTATTGCTGCATGTCTAGCTTCTTTAATGGTTTTGGGTTTATATAGTTTTAAGTCTTTTCGAATATACTCTTTAAGGTCACATCTATACATTTTTAGTAGCTCTTCGTTGGAAAACCCTCTGTCTTATAGCTAATACTTCCCATTCGTGGGTGTATTTGGTTACGGTGCCTTTTTGTTTAAGGTGAACGAATCTTTCATAAACATCATCTCCTTCTCTGTCATGGAACCTTTTGAGCAGAGCTTCCACAAAATTTTTCGAGTTGAACGCATGAGCTTCACATCTGTTGGACCACAACAGGAACCAATCATATACTTCAGCTTCCAGGTTGTTGGATGTAGTCACGACCTTCTCCTATTCACCTATTGGCGGGTTTGCTCCGAAAATGGCATCCATTTTATTTACCCACACAATGGCACCTTTATGGTCTTTACCATCGTACTTGGGGAATTCTTTTTTAACTTTTTGGAAGTTTCTTTCGGGAAATTTTGTATAGTACTGACTTCCTTGGAATTGTATATGCGGTATTTGTGGGACTTAGTGCATTGACAAGAACTCATGACTTGGAAAAACTTCGCCTTTTGGCGTCTTGGGGCTTTGCGGTGATTCTTTTGTGCTTAAGGGTGTTAGCCCTCTCTAATTTCTTAAGGCTGTGAAAGAAATTGCAAAGGTAACCACAAAAACACTTTGGAAACTGGGAATCTAGCCCTTTTAGTTTAAGAGAGGGATCTCTCTTTATTATTTAGCTTTGTTTGACTGAAGGTATTAGGCTAGCTATTAAGTTCAGGTTTGAATTTTTTGTGTTGTTGGGTTAAATTTGGGAAGAAAGGCCATTGGACAAATGGAGTCACAGGTTTGAGGCGATCAAATACAAAGTTTACAAGCTAAACTTACAGGGCAGGTTAGGCAAATTCACTAGATCCTTTAAGATCTATGGTGTGAAGGAGAGGAAAGATTTAGAAATTCAATTAAAAGCAGAGCAGTTAAGAATTATGATTTTAATCTTCAGTGGAAAGCATAAAAAATATCCTTAAGCCAGAGACAGAATGTACATTCAAACAAATTCTGTTCTTTATCTTCTTAGAATAATTCAGATTTTAGATCTTCTTAGAATAATTCAGATTTTAGAATCACAAATGAGAATGAAAAGAAAACAAATTGACAAAGAGAGATGCACTTCACCAATAAAAATGACACAAGAATCCTGTAATGATTGCACTGTATTATTGAAGATATGATCAATGGTGGCTCTGTGAGCTGCTTTACAATACAAGTCATTTTCTTCAAACATGTCCATTCAATTGATGAAGTATTTATACAAATTCTTCACAAAATATCTTGATTCAAAATATGAAGATTTATTACAAATATCTTAAAACTGTTTACAAAAAGAGGACTAAAATATAGGAAATTCAAAACTAATGAATCTGCTTGGCACTATCTTTGATGATTTCTGGTGGTAAAGAATAACAATTCGAATTTGATAGAAAGTCTTATTTGATGAGGTGGCATCCAAGTGATTAACTACCCATGAGCTTTTTCTTCACGAAATTATGAAAAACAGGGTCTAGTGATCCCTTTGAATATCTCAACCCATGAAAGCTGTGCAAAAACTGTGAGAAGTTTTTGTAGAGGAGGATGTTACCAACAAAAACCTCTTCAGGTTTTGAAAATTCATTTTCATATGTTCGGAAACCACATTCGAAAATAGTGACTTACAACAGGAAATTTCTGGAATATATGCCTTCAAAAATTCATGCAAATCTCCTAAATCATAATAGTTGTTAGAAAACTGAGACAGGGTTTTTTAAATGGGTCTGTTTTGGACAAAAACCTCTTTCAGCTTTTCATTCTTATTTGTTTGGAAACCATGCTCGAAATAACTGTGTTGTATAGGGAAAAAGCATAGTTTTAACTGATAATTTTTCCAACTCGGTGCTGACTTTAATTTGCCACATTCACTATTGATCTAGTGGGAGTGGGATGGAACGGATATATGATGTGGAAGCGGGAGGTGACATGGAGGCGGGGGATGATGTGGAGGCACATGGTTGGCGGAAATAGTTGACATGTGAGTGCGGAAGGAAAGCACGGGAATGGAGTGGTAAGCGAGAACGAGATTGAGCGGGAGGAGGTATGTGGTAGTAAGGGAGTGGATGTGATGCGGGATGTGGCGGTGAGAATGAAATGGCGGGAGTTTATATTGGCAGGAGATAGGAGTGGTTTTTGAAGGGGGGTAGGTGGTAAGGGATATTGACCCGGGGGGGTGTGGGTGGGTGCGAAGTGATGAACGCTTGCCACGTAGCGTGGGGCTGGTGAATAGTGAATCTGCTTTTCGGACCCCCCTGCTGATAATGGTAGAATGGACTGGGGGGTCCAAAATCGATTCCTTGCTATTGATCTGGGCGGGGTAGATCGTGGCAGTTGAAACATGTGCCTTTTATACCGCAAGCCGACAATTTTTTTCTTTTCTTTTTCGACTTTATAATAAAACCCAAACTTTAGTAATTGTTAATCATGTTTAAACGACACAATTAATAATTAATAAGCAGGATTACTATTCTAAAACATATCTAATTAACCCTAATGGCACATTTTGTCTTGCAAGCCCCTTATTTACTTTTCTATTTTTTCCTTGGAAATAATTTGCAGAATAAAATATTTTTTACAATTCCATCAACTGAAAGGAAATAGCCAATCATTAATTGAAACTATGAATCATAGGACCCTAACAATGGCTCCAACTGGGGATGGCATCATCTCAGTGAGGTGCCAAAGAACTGCAGCTCCAGTGCTTGACCATTCAGTAGTTCTCACACCCCCAGCCTGCAACTTGTGACCTATTCTGAAACTCAAATGCATGTACAAACTGAAAATGATACCGAATATTGCAAACTGTAAAATCTGCTGCAAACTGAAGTTTGAACAATATGATTGAAAAGATGCTCAAAGTACTGAGCTTATTAGCACATACTTACCTACCCTACACTATTGAGAAGCTGCTGAATCAAATGACACAAAAATGCCAATGAAGCCAGTCAAGTAGCTACTGGAATAAGTGGACTGCTTGACTGCGTGTCAACAAAATTAAAGATGGAAAATGTAATCACAAAGGAAACTGACGATGGATCTGTTTCTTGTAGTGAAAACATGGTTGAAAACTCAAGCTGAAAAAACCCTTCATGTAGTTTGCTACGAGATCAATAAAGACATAATCTATTAGTTTATCCTCCAGGTATTCAATGACCAGTTTAACATGGCTGAGTTTTCTAGTTGTATCCTCAATGTTAAACCATGATTTTAACTGTACAGTGTTAGTCTTGTGTTAAAAAGCATAACATTTATCAATATGAAAATCAAACATAATAATCTCCTCTCGTTTTGGTAAAGGAAGATTTTCAAAGAACTATCTCAGATCTTGGAAATTGTAGGACTGAATCTGAGTATTTAAGAAATCAATATCCTTCTCAAGTCTTTCAGCAAATGACTCGAGAAAACAACCTTTAATTTCAGATGAAAATTTGCATGATTTCAAACAATAAAGCACGATCGTTGAAAAAACTTCATCAATTTGATAATCTACAAATTGAACCCATAATTCTTTTAAAGCTTCAATAGAAAGAGAAACTTTTACATATTCTGACATTGTGACTAATGCGGCAACCAGTTGTGAAATTTAAGCTCTGGATTCTTCAGTCTGTGGGGTCGCCATGAAAGCTTTGAGCTTCGGATTCTTGAACATGGAGTCACCAGGTGAATGTTTCAGCCTTCATATGTTCGACTACTGTCCACCACCAACAATGAGATCTGAAATTTGATAATCCTTCTTGGGGAGATGAAACCGTTCGTTCCCTAGTATGGTCGCCAAAATGTTAGTTCTCTGTAATTTCTTAACGCTGTGAAAGAAATTGCAAAGGTAAAGTTAATTTTAGGTATGTTCTATGCTTAGAGCAATTTATTTCAATTTTCACAGTATCTTTTCCAGATTAGCAATCACATCAGCATTAAAGTAAATTGCAGATAGAGGACACAAGATGTGGTGCTAGCCAGGGACAAGAGGACACAAGATGTGGTGCTAGCAAGGGACAAACCCCAATGTGGGGAAACCCTTGATCAATTCTTCTTATATGTTCTTCAATAGTTCAACAGAGAGAGAGATAGTACATTTACAACAGAAGTCAACACTTTGACTTATCTAAATAAGAGCATAGATCATCTCTAAGAAAATGATACATGTGATAACTGAACTCAGTTGAAGACATACTGCTTCAGCTGATTCTCCATGATGACTCCTTCACCTATCATTGTGCTGCACTTCGTCATCATGCTGCACCTCACCGTGCTGCACCATGCTGCACCCATCATCACTATGCTGGACCTCATGACCATGTTGCACACATCATACTGCTGCGCCTTATGTTGCCACTGTTGTCCCGTGTGTCATTGTAGCACTACGCTGCCACAACAGGCCCATGTGCCATAGCTGCACCATGCTAGCCACTGCTGTCCCATGTGGTATACAACTGTCCCATTGTTAGTGACATTTCCATTCCATGTTTGGCATACTGCTTGTTGTCGCACAAATTGTCACGACAACGCTCAGACCGGGGGCTGTCACCCTGTTCCCCGATCTCTCCGTTTAAGCTGTCTCCCGAGGCTAAGGGGGTAGACCCTATGGGATGAATGAAGACCAATTGTGGACTAGTTGGGTTGGGAGACACAACAAGGCAATTTAGCACCTGATTGATTTTAGAAATTGATGTACCAATGCCTTATGGAGTTAATGATTAAATGATTATTTATTAAATGTTGCAGAAATATAAACCATATAAAACAACCATTTATCATCAAATAACCCAAGCAGAATGCAAGATATTCAACAAACGCACAATGCCTTAATAATGATCCAACAATTAAATTTCTAAAGATTAAATGCTTTAAACAACCATAAAATTTAAATGCTAACCAAATTCAAATAGTTAATCTCCAGATGTAAACATTTAAGCATACCACAATAGAAAAAGACTTTAAAAGAAATCTTCAATTTTGAAAATTTTTTATTATATTATTTTTTATAAATATTAAAAAAAAAACAAAAAAAAATCTAAATATAAAATTAAATCAAACTAAAAACTAACACTCCATCATATATACATAAAAAAGGGGAAATCTAAATTCTAAAAAAAAAAATCAAATCTAAAATTTAAGCTTATAAATTTTTAATTTTTAATATTTTTTGAAATTATTTTTAAAGTAAAAAAAAAAATAAAATTAAATCTAAGCTAAATGACAATGAAATTTTAAAAGGGAAGCACTAAATATATACAAATGAATTGAAATTAAAAAACTAAAAGAAAATTTATTAAAATCTAAATGAAATCGAAATATTAACAAAAAATTTAAATTCTAAACTATATAAAGTCAAATCTAAATCTAATTAAAAAATTTAAATGAAACGGAACTTTTGAAAAATTCTAAAGTTCTAAACTATAAGAAAGACAATCAATTCTAATTAAAATTTAATTGAAAACCAAACGCATAACCCTAACCACCCGGATGCGGGTGACACGCAGTGAATTAATGGAAACAATGAATACCGACAACGAGAGGACGGGCCACTTGGCTGATGGCACCTCTCCCCATACCACCCTGAGACGCCCTCTTGACACACTGCAGGCGACATTTAATGTAGGCTCGAATCGAAGAAAAGTCATTAATTGTTCGGACATGGATTTACCTCGGCTCATTGTCTCTCCTTCTCCCCTGTGCCACTGCAACTACCCGCTCCAAGCTTCTGAACCCAGCTCCCGCATAGTAACTGGGCATCGCTGCTGGTTATTTTGTTGCATTGATTTTGAAAATGGGCATCACCATTCCCATTCCAGTTTCTGCTATCTAACCATTGCCCAGACTGACCCTGCTCCCCCTCACAATCCCTTTGTTAGCGCTCCCTCTGTCATCGCTCCTTCTGTCATAGCTCCCTCTGAGCACTCAGCCAAAAATTCCAGCATGGTGAGACATCGCATGTGAAGTCGTAGAGGTGAAACTCGGGGAGGCAGTTCTCGCCCTCAGACTGATCCGCATCCTGAGCCAGCTGCCTCCTCTCCCTCCCCTGAACTGCATCATCCCTAGAGATATGGTTCAGGCAAATATCCTAGTACACGAAGTGGACGGGGTCATGCTCGGTCTTCAGGTGCAAATCACGGTGATTTTGCAGTTCACTCTGCTAGTTTTCCTTTGACCCTTCATCTTGCTCCCCACTCAACCCAATTTAGATTCAAGGAGTGATACCCTTTCTGGTTTTTGTTTTTGTGGACTGGTTTCCCTAGTGTTGGGGCAGTCCAGATATATTTTGAAATACTATGTTAAACTCCGCTGAGGCTTAGCCCTCTCTGTACATTTTTGTTTTATATCAATAGATTATCTTAACTTAGAAAAAAAAGGCATAACCCTAACCTAAACTAACGCACGTATAGAAAACTAAAAGAAATGCGAATTTATTTACTGATTATATGAACGCAGGTTTGCTGGACGGGAGCATGGAGATGGTTTGACGGAACAGAGAAGCTTATGAAGGGACGACTGCTGCGTGAGGGATCCTGGCACTGCATGAGGGATCAAGAGCTACGGTGGATGCAGATTTTAGCATGGAAGAAATGAAACGTGGGCAACAACAGGTGAATGGTAGCGTTGCAGTAAAGGAGGAGCTACGAGAAGGGTTAAAGGAGAAACGTATGGCTGCGGATAAGGGATCGAAACAACGTTTGATGGCAATGTAGAGTTTTTTGCAAAGGATCTAGCAGCGTGTTTACAATGCGCAACAATGGATGCCAGAGGAAAAGATAGCGTGGAGTGAGGGTAATGTTTTGCGCAGGTAGAAAAAAAACGTAGCTGATGGAGAGCGTGAGGATTTGCAGGAGCTCGTGGGTGATTTTGAAGGGATGGCTGGGTGGAAATGCTGGGCAACAAAGTGCGTTTTCCTTTTGCAGGCTTGGAGAATGGGCAACGTAATTTCAGTTTTTTGGAGTGGCAACAACATGCACAACACCACTTGCTTGTTTTTTTTTTTTTTTTTTTTTTTTTTTTGTTTAATTTCGAAATTCTCCTGTGAAAATGAAACCCCAACAGACAAATGGCTTGGAAAACCTCGAATTTCTCCAGAAAAACCTTGCAAATTCTCCAGTAAATTTTAAACTGCCATGCATTCAGATTTGTCTAATGAAAACCTCGAAAAATTTTCAAGATCTGTACCTGCAACTTGCAATGGCAAAAATAGAACACCCAGAAGTAAAATGTGCAAAAAACAAAAACCTGAAAACCCTAAAACCAGCTAAATAATTACAGTAATTACAGCTCAGAGGCTTTAAATAGCCAAATTTGTCAATATGCCACAGAAATATTTTTAGAATTTTAAGTTTAATGTGAGATACTTCAGAAAACCCTTCATGCATTCATAAAAAAAAATTTCAAATGATAAGCCCGGGATCAAAACTGGCTAGGCTCTTTCAGAAAACACAATCCGAGAGTTGGCTGGTTCAGTCGAGAACTTCCCCTAACTTCCGGTAAACTCAAAACTAAGGATATCCTGCACAACTTAAATCAACCATTAACATAGAGGGAGAAAACAACAGAGAAACTTAGATCAAATGGAGAGACTTGCCATTATATTTCAGAAATTAAACTATCATTTAAACCCCAGAGATCAGATAAGATATCTGTGCTTAAATAAATCTTCATCAAGCTATTACCAATGGCTGAAAATTAAACTATGCAGAAAAATAAAACATCTTACAACATTTTCAGAAGAGTAACACCAACAAGATTTTCAATCCTAAAGTCTTTCTTTATTGTACAAAAAATGACTACAAGAGAGCTTTCTTTAGCATCGGACTCTAAGATCGAATCATCTCAAATGACCCCTAACACCCTATTTAAAGGAAAAATTCCCAACGGTTAGTTCGAGTGATCCATGTCAAACTAATCTCGACCGTTGATGAGGACCAAAATCCCTTTTAATCTCATTCGTCTAAATTTTAAATGCATTTTTAATATATTAAAAAATTAAGACTTTGCATTTATTATTATTTTATTCTAATTTTTTTAATTTTTAATTTTTTTTATAAAATTTTAATTTAATTTAATTTTTAGTTGTTTTAATTTTATTATTATATTATTATTTTTATTTTTTATTTTTGTTTTTATTTTATTTTTATATTTTTTTTTAATTTTTATTGGATCCTCGAACTTAGCCTTTGGAAAAATCACCTAGGACCTAGGACTTATGAGGGGATAAAACATTTTCTAACCCTCAAGACACTTTACATCATGACTTTTACATTTCAAGGGGGAAAACCCATTTGACATAGACCTTCATAGACTACCCAGTTCCGCTACACAAATATAATCTGACAGATCAAGCAATTTGTAATAACCTAACCAAATAGTTAGAATTATTTTCAAATTACTTTTACATAGACTCGAAGCACACTAGGATTCCCCTAAGACTCTAATGAGAAAATTCATTCCGGCTTTGGGGTTAGGCTGAAGGAAAACTCTGCCGATCATGGATCGGTAAGGCAAAAAACCTTCCGGAACGTAGATTATCACTAGAAAATTAGGTTTGCTTAGGCAATTTACATACATGACTTAGATCTGCTAAGATTATTTACCATTTACAGATGCATACTGGGTTTACAACATGACATGATCGGGTTGATGATGACAGTCGAATGGCACAGACACGTTGATCAAGCGCTATCCCTTTTGCGAAAAAGGGGGTGTACTGCTATGGGTAGTTGACATGTAGTGGTCAACATCTGGCTCTACTTGGGGACACGTTGCTGCATTGTAGGAATGTGAGAATCCAGAATCTGCATCCACGCAACACACAATAAAACATAAGTAGCGTCGATCCAAAAATCATCATATAACATTAAGCACAGGAAAGATATAAGCTCTTCATTTATTAGCTATCTGGAAAAGTAAATCTAATCCTAAAACAGAAATGAAAATGCTGAAAAAACAAGGAGTAGGGTTAGAAATACAGAGGATGCCCCATGGCATCAAATGTGTTCAATGTAGTGTATACTGAGCATTTCCCTGCTTTCAGGCAAATCTGTCGGCTGCTTGTCAGATGTGCCATGTCCAATTTTGCATACGGTAGGGCTTTTTCCTATTCAAAAATCAAGTTGCTCGCAGCCATCTGATGCATCAATTCTTCTTCTCGTTCTCTTTCTTTTGCGTTTCTTCTTCGTGGCAGGTTGTATCACTGATGATGTGGAACATTCTGCTTCAAAGTTTCAGATGAAGTATGTAAGATATGCGTGACATGTCTTTCTTCATCTTGCGTCTGATCTTTTATCGTTTTTAATTTTATCTTGATCACCTTCAATTAACCACCTTTCATCGAACCAATGACCTCCTCATAATATGATGGAGCTTGTTGCAGCAAATAAGGAAGCTCCTGATCTATTGACGTTCCTTGGTTTCTTTCATCCTCTGACCATTGTTGAAACTTTTGAACCTGTATTTTAATGGCATCTATCTGACTAGAGTGTTCAACCTTCATAGCACTGATTTCCCTGGCATGGTCTTCTTCCATATCTTTTATTACTTTGTCGTTCTTTTCCTTTATGGTCATCAAGCAATGCTGCATAGAGTTTATCTCTTCCTTATGATTTTCTTGCATGGTAGCCAACTGATTATTATGATCGAATGTCATGATAGTCATTTCTTCATCCATAGTTAATAACTTGTTTTGCATAGAATTAATTTCCCTATCATGATTAGCTTTCATGGTCGTCATATTTTCCTCTAAGCCTGATAGCTTGCTTTGTATAAAACTAATTTCTGTGTCATGATTAGTTTTCTTGGCCTCAATTTCCTTAGCATGCTGATTTTGCATGATCTCCATCTCCTTATTACGTTTTTCGAGGTGGGTGCATAAAGTTCTCACATCATTGGCGTAATTAGTTTGATTGATCTCCATATTTTTTACTAGCCGCATTAGTTCTTCTATAACTTGCTTCTGATTTTCCCTTTCATTGTCAACACTAATTTTATAATTTGTCCCTGCTTTTCCACTATCATGGATTTGATCTGCAATGTTATAGGTGGATGGCACATTCTGATATGAAGAATTGTCTTGAAATCTTTCATCGACAGCTGGATCTTTTATATGATTACTTTCATTTTGTTGCTCAATTTTAGGGGCACAAGGCGAGCTATCTGGATAACCATATCTATCTTTAAAAGCATTGAAAATGTTTTGTAAAGAAGTGAAAGAGTCTTCAGGACAATTATTAAACCAATTCAAAGCATCACCCTCTAAAGAAAGGACAAATAGACGCATTTTGATATCTTCATGATCATATTGAGGAAGTCTACAATACATGAACGTTATACGATAAAAACTCCATAAATGCCTTCTAACAGCGACTAAACCACTACCTGAGAACAAAGGTAATTTAGAAATGACCACTTCTGGTAAATCATGGAGATCATCAGTAAAATGCCCTGGTTTAAACGAATAATCCATGATGAATAACGAGGGACCAAATGGATGATAGAAAGAGATCTCTGCTCAAGCAAATCAAGAGATGAAAGAAGTGGAGTCGCCACTTGAACAATGAATCTAATTCTAGGATCCAAAAAGCAACAAACAAGCAGATATGGGGAGGCTTCTTGTCTGGGAAAAAATAAAAGAAATGGAGTCGCCACCCAAAAAAGAAACGAACTGAAGAGTAGGTGCTGATATGACGAAAGATAAGGTGATGAAAAGATCCAAATGATGCCAAAAAATGTTGAATCTGTCAACTCAAATGAGAGATGAGAAAGATGAAAGAATGACGAGAAATGAGAAGATGAATGTCGTTGAAACACCGAGAATAAAATTTCCCCAGCAACGGCACCAAAAATGTTGTCGCACAGATTGTCACGACAACGCTCAGACCGAGTGCTGTCACCCTGATCTCCGATCTCTCCGTTTAAGCTGTCTCCCAAGGCTAAGGGGGGTAGACCCGATGGGATGAATGAAGACCAACTGTGGACCAATTGGGTTGGGAGACATGGCAAGGCAATTTAACACTTGATTGATTTTAGAAATTAATGTACAAGTGCCTTATGGAGTTAATGATTAACTGATTATTTATTAAATGTTGCAGAAATATAAACTATATAAAACAATCATTTATCATCAAATAACCCAAGCAGAATGCAAGATAAACAAATGCACAATGCCTTAATAATGATCCAGTAATTAAATTTCTAAAGATTAAATGCTTTAAACAACCATAAAATTTAAATGCTAACCAGATTCAAATAGTTAATCTCCAAATTTAAACATTTAAGCTCATACCACAACAGAAAAAGGACTTTAAAATAAATCTTCAATTTTCAATTAGTCTTTTTTCAAAAATATTTTAATTATTTATTATTTTTTTATAAATTCTAAAAATATAACAAAAACGAAAATTAAAATAAATAAATTTAAATTAAATTAAACTCACTTCACTAGTATACAAAAAAAGGGGAAAATCTAAATTCCAAAAAAAAAACTCAAATCTAAAAAGATTTTTTTTTATGCTTTATTTAATTATTTAAATAATTTTTGAAATTTTTTAAAAAGTTAAATTAAAAAAAAAATAAATCTAAGCTAAATGACAATGAAATTTTAAAAGGGAAGCACTAAATATATACAAATGAATTGAAATTAAAAAACTAAAAGAAAATTTATTAAAATCTAAATGAAATCGAAATATTAACAAAAAATTTAAATTCTAAACTATATAAAGTCAAATCTAAATCTAATTAGAAAAAATTTAAATGAAACGGAATTTTTAAAAAATTCTAAAGTTCTAAACTAAGAAAGACAAAATCAATTCTAATTAAAATTTAAGTGAAAACTAAAGGAATAACCCTAACCTAAACTAACGCACATATCGAAAACTAAAAGAAATGCAAATTTATTTACTGATTATATGAATGCAGGTTTGCTGGACGGGAGCATGGAGATGGTTCGACAGAACGGAGAAGCTTATGAAGGGATGACTGCTGCGTGAGGGATCCTGGCACTGCATGAGGGATCAAGGGCTGTGGTGGATGTAGGTTTTAGCATGGAAGAAATGAAACGTGGGCAGCAGCAGGTGAATAGTAGCGTTGCAGTAAAGGAGGAGTTGCGAGAAGTGTTAAAGGAGAAACGTAAGGCTACAAATAAGGGATCGAAACAACATTTGATGGCAATGTAGAGTTTTTTGCAAGGGATCTAGCAGCGGGTTTACAATGCGCAACGATGGATGCCAAAGGAAAAGATAGCGTGGAGTGAGGGTAATGTTTTGCACAGGTAGGAAAAAAACGCAGGTGATGGAGAGCGTGAGGATTTGCAGGAGCTCATGGGTGATTTTGAAAACTGTGTGCACAGTTGACTGCGTATTGGGACTGCGTACGGAGCAGAGTACGCTGGAAGGGATGGCTGGGTGGAAATGCTGGGCAGCAAAATGTGTTTTCCTTTTGCAGGCTCGGAGAATGGGCAACATAATTTCAGTTTTTTGGAGTGGCAACAACATGCACAACACAACTTGCTTTTTTTTTTTTTTTTTTTAAATTTTGAAATTCTCCTGTGAAAATGAAACCCCAACAGACAAATGGCTTGGAAAACCTCGAATTTCTTCAGAAAAATCCTGCAAATTCTCCGGTAAATTTTAAATTGCCTTGCATTCAGATTTGTCTAATGAAAACCCCGAAAAATTTTCAAGATCTGTACCTGCAACCTGCAATGGCAAAAACAGAACACCCAGAAGTATAATGTGCAAGAAACAAAAACCTAAAAACCCTAAAACCAGCCAAATAATTACAGTAATTATAGCTCAGAGGCTCTAAATAGCCATATTTGTCAATATGCCACAGAAATATTTTCAGAACTTTAAATTTAATGTGAGATACTTCAGAAAACCCTTCATGCATTCATAAAAAAAATTTCAAATGATAAGCCCAGGATCAAAACTGGTTGGGCTCTTTCAGAAAACGCAATCCGGGAGTTGGCTGGTTCAGTCGAGAACTTCCCCTAACGCCTGGTAAACTCAGAACTAAGGATATTGTGCAGAGCTTAAATCAACCATTAACATAGAGGGAGAAAACAACAGAGAAATTTAAATCAAATGGAGATACCTGCCATTATATTTTAGAAATTAAACTATCATTTAAACCCTAGAGTTCAGACAAGATACCCGTGCCTAAATCAATCTTCATCAATCTATTACCAATGGCTGAAAATAAAATTATGCAGAAAAATAAAACATCTTACAACATTTTCGGAAGAGTAACACCAGCAAGATTTTCAACCCCAAAGTCTTTCTTTATTGCACAAAAAATGACTACAAGAGAGCTTTCTTTAACACTAGACTCTAAGATCGAATAATCTCAAATGACTCCTGACACCCTATTTAAAGGAAAAATTCCCAATGGCTAGTTCGAGTGATCCATGTCAAATTAATCTCGACAGTCGATGAGGACCAAAATCCCTTTTAATCTCATCCGTCGAAATTTTAAATGCATTTTTAATATATTAAAAATTAAAACTTTGCATTTATTATTATTTTATTTATTTATTTAATTATTTTTAAAATTTATTTTATTTTATTTTTAATTTTTTAGTTATTTTAAAATTTAAAATTTATGATTATATATTATTATTTTTAATTATTTTTATTTATTATTTTTGTTTTATATTTAATTTTTATATTTTTTTAATTTTTAATTTTATTGGATCCTCGAACTTAGCCTTTGGAAAAATTACCTAGGACCTAGGACTTACGAGGAGATAAAACGTTTTCTAACCCTCAAGACACTTTACATTATGACTTTTACATCTCAAGGGGGAAAACCCATTTGACATAGACCCTCATAGACCACCCAGTTTCGCGACGCAAATATAATCTAGCAGATCAAGCAATTTGTAATAACCTAACCAAATAGTTAGAATTATTTCCAAATTACTTTTATATAGACTCGAAGCACATTAGGATTCCCCTAAGATTCTAATGAGAAAATTCATTTCGGCTTTGGGGTTAGGCTGAAGGAAAACTCTGCCGATTATGGATTGGTGAGACAAAAACCTTCCGGAACGTAGATTATCACTAGAAAATTAGGTTTACCTAGGCAGTTTACATACATGAATCAGATCTGCTAAGATTATTTACAATTTACAGATGCATACTGGGTTTACAACATGACATGATCGGGTTGATGATGAAAGTCGAATGGCACGGACATGTCGATCAAGCGCCATCCCTTTTGCGAAAAAGGGGGTGTACTGCTATGGGTAGTTGACACGTAGTGGTCAACATTGCTGTCCCATTTGCTATGCTCCAACAAGTACCATTGCCTAGCTGTCCCATTTGGCATGCTGTACCTTGTTGCTGTCCTAATGAGTTTGCAGCACTATGCTATTGTTGCTGTTCCATTGTAGCCTTGCTGCACCATGTCATTGATTGCTGTCTTATTGCTTTCTCCACCAAGTGACCTTGCTGACCCATGTATCTGGCTGCCAACACACCATACAAATGTTGCTCCAAATATGTTTGTATACTGCAGTTCGTGGCTGTTCTGGTTAGGGCACTAGGGCAGCCCTAAACTCCTCTAACAAGCCATAAACAACCCTCAAAGACTATGCCACACCTTCATGAGACACCTCCCCTAGCACGCTGCTGTTTTGGGCATGTTTGAGCCCTCAACCTCTCCACGTTGTCCTTGTTTTGAGGTGGTTAGGACTACGGCCTACCATAGTCCCACGTTGTCACCTACAGCCCACTCAAAACAGGGTTCCCTTACCTTTTCGCTGCCCCAAACAGACATGTGATCACCCTTCTTCAACTCGGCCTCCAAGCTTAGCTCCTCGGCCCTCTAACAACAACTTGGTTAACCTTGAACCAGACCTTAACTCCTTCGTTGCCTTGGCCTCTTCTTGTAGCATCATACAGTGCCCTTTCTTGCACCCAAGACACCTCAAGAGACCTGCGTCTAGGGCTTGAACAGACCGGTTAGGGCTGGGCAGACCTGCGGTTAGGGCAGATTTAGGACAACGTTAGGGCTACTTTAGGACTGTGACTAGGGCTTGTTAAGCCCTCCTCCATAGCCGTGTTAAAACTTCTTCCGCGAGCTTCTTTAGGTCAACGTACATCCCTTCCATAGCTTTGCTGGCCTGTCTTCTTTGCTGCGGCTAGGGTAACCTCATTTCCTCTAACGTTTAGGGCTTCCACTCCTTGTTATCTTTTCCACCAAAACCCAAATAAAGTGGAGAGAAATCAAGAGTAAAGTGTTGCTTGAAATGAAAATCAAGTCACCTCTTTTTATACTAAAACGTTGAGCACATGTGGGTGTTATTTAGTCGCTGGCTGACCTTGATGAATTTTCTTATAACACAAATAAATTCATAATTCCATGAATACTTATCGAGATCGGATGATCTTTAGATCAATCCTACACCTCTTGATGAGAGGGATCCAAGAAAAATATCAGTTGCCATAAATAGGATGACCCACATGGAGTTTGGCCCTAGTTGCCAATTTTAACAGGTAAGCACATAACCACTTTGGAAATTGGGAATCTAGCCCTTCTAGTTTCAGAGTTAAACATACACATAGTAGCAACAGAATATGAAAGATATAACATGAGAGTACATTTATTATTTACAAATGATATACATTTATAGTACATGGTGTGACCATTGGGTTCCACATCCCAAGGTCTCTTGGACTTCCTTAGTCCATTCGGCTTCCACACTAACCCTTAGAGGATTAGGTGTCCAACATTCCCCCCCTTAATCCGAAGGGTTATGTATGAGTCCAAGAAGAGAGCTGTAATACAAAATGTGCAAAAAATGCATGGAAACACTAGGCTGAATGTGCTCTTTGAAATGTTGGTATAAAGGGCGGTGGTTTAAGGATGACCACCAACACTAGAACGCTTAGTGCAGTTCTCGGAACTCTTCCAAGTCTAGCATGAAGCTCAGGTCTTCTACTAGAGGAAGTGCTCCTAATGTTTTGAAGAGGGAAACCTTCAACCATGAAAGGGAGGTCTCACCCCACATAAAACGGAGAATCTCAACCTGAAAAGGGAGGTCTCAACCTGTGATGGTTTAAGGATTACCACCAACTCCGGAATGTTTAATCCAATTCCTGGAAGTCTTCCAAAACTGGCAAGAAGATGAAGTCTTCTGCTAGAGGAAGTGTCCCCAATTCTATTCCTGGAACTCTTCCGAAACTGGCAAGAAGCTGAAGTCTTTCTCTAGAGGAAGTGTCCCAAATTACCAACTGAAGGCATGCTTAGGGGCATCTTTGTCTCTGGCTACAACTCTGAAACTGGCATGGTGGGTTGTGGCTCAGGCTCGCTTGATGTGGCTTTGAAGCTTGTAGATGACCATCATTTCCCCCCTGTCAGATACAAGGTGAGATGATGGAGAAAAATCAATTGCAAGACTGTTCAATACTCTAAAACAAGTTCAGGCATGTGACTGGAATATCTTCTTGGCTGTTGATGCCCATTGCCAAGAAGCGATTCATCCAAGATGAATCTTTGTTTCTACAGGAGGTTTGTTTCTGAAGCATTTGTTTGAAGAATCACTGGTTTTATGACAGTGCTTACATGGATGAAGATCAAAACAATGATCTTTTAGATGGCCAACTCGGTCACAGTGTTGGCATTTCACAATTTGTTGCGGCTGCTATGGAAGAGGGGCAGAATTTGGAACAACTAGAGGTGAATTGTCATGAATGAATCTAGCACTTTGAAATTGGACTGGTTTGGAGTAGTCTGGAATATGAAAGGATGTCATGTCCTTGTCATATCCAAGACCAGTTCTGTGCTTGTTGTGGACAAGCTCTTCCCAAGGTTTGATGACCGACTTGGAAAGTGCAGATTGAATTTCTGCATCTGCATGTACAACTGCTGCTTCATTTGGTACTAAATCTGAATGAACTATAACATTATTGACTTCTTGTTGATAGGTTGCTGTCTTAATGTTCTGAACAGAAACAGGTTCAGAATGATGACTCCACTATTGTAATTCTTC
Source organism: Pinus taeda (assembly GCA_000404065.3). Lineage (NCBI taxonomy): Eukaryota > Viridiplantae > Streptophyta > Pinopsida > Pinales > Pinaceae > Pinus > Pinus taeda. Next base: position 22,126 of record APFE030788423.1, read on the forward strand.
ATGCTGTAGTTGAGATTCAAGCTGCAAAAATTCAATCTTGTCATGTACATCTTGTAAACAACTGTGAATATCGGTGAGAAAATCCTTGCTGATTTTGATTGTATTATCCATAGTAGAGGGTATTAGATTGTCCAGTGACACTAATATTGCACCAATTGGAGCCATTTTTTTTTAACCTCAAAAAAATAGTAAAACAATGAGGACCTCAATGCACTCCAAACTCTTAATGCAATGCCAAGACAAAGAAGCTCTTAATAGTCTCGAATCTCCAAATTAGTTCAGATATCGAAAACCCCACATGCTATAACTCTTGGTCATGATGATTGAGATCTGGTGGAGAAACTGTTGCTTTATTCACTATTTCACATAGAGCTGTCAAAACAGATATGGCCTGGGTTCAACAATATGAACTTCATATGAATGATATTGTACAGTTCAGCTGACATGTTTCTTGATTATTTTTTCTTTTTTTTGTTGGAGCAAGAGTAAAGCCTTCTATATCATTAAACAAACAAGAATATACATAAAATACAAAAGTCCAACTAACCCGTCGACCTTGGCAAAAAAGGCTAACTGCAAAAAAAAAAAAAATTGGATCTTCAACCTAACAGAGAATGCCACCTAACTCAGGAAAAACCGTACAAAGAAAGCACCTAGAGGGCGGAAAAACAAAGGAAAACCGCAGAGCCATTCGGACACAAGCACACCAAACTTGCCTTTAGAACCTTAACCTTCTAAACCCTGAGCCGCCCAACAAACGAGAGAGAATGGCCCTTCAAAGTCAAACGAAGTTTAACGGTTTCGCCTGCCAAACTGCACGCTCAATCTCGACCGTGGATCTGCTCCACCAGATCCAACGGTTGTGGGTCATATCACGCTGCGCTAGGTGCCCGAACGATAGCTCCTGGGGAGGGTGGTTTACTTTTTCTCTCTCCTGCCACGTGTAGGATCCCCAATGGAATCGCTCTCATAACACAAAAACCACTTTCCGTAAAAGTGTCGCGCGATCGCCAAAATACCACCAGTACAACTGAATTCCTTTCTGCTAATGGTAAAAGAGGAAATTGCGGTCGCCGGAGAAGCCATGTTTTCCATCCCACCTGGACCGAACCCATCCACACAAGATCACATGATGAAGGGCGGTTTCCACACTAGCCACCATGCCATGATTCGTGCACCCAATGGGATCGCTCTCACAAATACCAAAGCACTTTCTTCTATGAAGATGAGCGATCACCTGTAGCCCGCCTTTCTCTAGGTTATCTGACCCTGAAGCGGGAAGAGGCCACCTACTGCTGCACTCCATTAAATGCCCATTCTGCCTTCTCGAACCTTGAAACCTGAATCTGAATCCGAGTATGAATTGGAGATATATCTGCAAGGGCCAACCAGAAACCAGGGAAACTCGGTCGAGATGATTCGGGGGAAGATGCGCTCGAACCAAACTCTCAGCCACTTTGGTTTGACCTGCTGGACTGCATAAGAACCCCTCAGCATCATCGAATCATGGAATTTCCCCCATCACGAAATCGGAAAACCTCCCAGTGCTCCGCAGCTTGATCCTCGCAGGTAGCCTTTAGACGACTTGGAGGAATTTCATGCCACGTTTTAGCCATTCCAGCTTCAGTACTACTCACACCTTGCTTGGCTAGAAGGTCGGCCAGTTTATTGGCATTACAATGAACGTGGTTGAAACTAATGGTTCGAAGGCGCTGTAGATGCATTTGGATTCCTTGATAAACCTGGATAAGTTTCCAATGATTCGAGACTCTTTCTGGCCTGGAACCACTGCTGATTCTTTTTACTGCATTGATGGTTATCTCAGAGTCTGCTTCCACAATGATATTTGAGCGATGCTTCTGTGATAGGAACTCCAGACCCTGCTCCAGAGCCATCACTTCCGCCATGTTATTGGTTTCTTTACCTAAATGGTAGTGGAAGATAAATAAAATATTGCCCTCATCGTCCCTTAAAGCTCCTCCATAACCCACATTTCTCGGATTGCCTTTAGAGGCACCATCAATGTTGATTTTCAGAAAGCCTTTTGGTGGGGGTTGCCAGTAGTCCTTCTCTGAAACCATGGTTTTGTTCTTTCTGTTTCTACCTTGGGGAGTTATCCCTTGCATTCCCAGGTGCCTGAGCATTCTCTGCTCTTCTTCTGTGGGGGGATTCAAGGGGATATTATTAACAGTAGAACTAACTGTCTCTTTGATCTGTTTCAAGATTAGGTCTAGAAGATGTTGTGCTGAAGACTTACTATTCTTGAATATTCTTTTATTTCTTTCTTTCTAAACGTTCCAGATAATAAAGCAGGGTGTGAAGGCCCAGGCCAAATTTAGGGCTTTGTTCTCCTTGAAGTTTTTTCTCCATTGGTTTAGGGTATTTGTGATACTTCCTCTATCCCTATCACATTGCTTGAAAATTGAAGAGAACGAATCCCATAGCCAAGTAGTATATGAGCAACTGTTGAGAATATGTTCCATTGTCTCCTCTTGCTCCTCACAGAGCTGGCATCTAGAGGGCCCCATAATTCCCCTTCTCCTAATATTGTCCCAAGTCAAAATTTTCTTGTGATGAACCAGCCACATGAAAATCTTGATCTTCATCCATCCTTGCCGCCTCCAAAGATGCGTCCAGGTCTTGTTTGGAATAGTATAATTTAGCCCAAGAAGAAAACCCTTAGCTTCCTTGAGATTAAAGTCTCCTTGCTTGTTATTACCCCATCTCAATTGATCCTACCCTTTTGTTTTTAAGATCATCCTTTGCTTGAGCAAATCCCCTAGAGCCTCTGCTTTGAGTTTTAGGGGGCTGTCCTCTCCACATTCAATGTTTCTCCATCTTCTCCATTTTTCAGAGGTATGTGAAAGGTCCCAAAAATCCTTAACTTTGATTAAACCTTGGGCATCTGTTTTCTGCTTGAGATCTACAAAATTCTCTGTTAACAATGTTGGTTCCTGCTACCATTTGTCCTCCCAAAAAAGAGCAATATCTCCTCCTCTAATTTCCCAAAAACTATTCTTTTGTACTAGACTTCTGTTCTCCCAGGCTCTGTTCCATATGTAGGAACCTTTTATAGTTCCAGACATTCTTATGAGGTCTTTATTGTGCCACAAGTTGGCATATTTCTCTTTCCATATCCTTGCCAACTGTGCGTTTGGCCCCTGCACCCATCTCCACCAGAGTTTGGCTCCTAGAGCTTTGCAAAGAATCTCTTGATCGTCCAGGCCAAGGCCCCCCTGACTTTTAGGTTTGCATATTTTTTCCTAGGAAACCAGGGCCCATTTCTTTCTAGTTTCCTCTTTTCCCCACAGGAAGTCTCTTTGAATATTTCTGATTTGCTCTAAGACACCTTTTGGAGCTGGGAGCGCTGATAACATAAAAACTGGGATGGATTGAAGCACAACCTTTATCAGTACTAACCTGCCGGCTAGGTTCAAGGCCCGGAGGGTCCAATTTTTTACTTTACCCTGCATCTTGTTAAGGACCGATTCCCAAGTACTCTTATGCATGGGTTTGGTAGTAAGAGGTATTCCTAAATATTTTGAGGGGAGGGAATCTCGTTGGAATCCAAGAATTCTTGAGATATTTCTTTGGATAGCTATATTAGTGCTAAAGAAGAAGATTTTAGATATAGAGAGGTTGACTTCCATACCTGTAGCCAGGGCAAAATCTTTAAGAATTTGTTTGTAGGCCAGAGCCTCTTTGACTGTTGGAACACCTTGCAGTAAGGTATCATCCACAAATTGTTGATGAGTCAGCACAAAATCGTTCTCTAAAATTTGAAGACCCCTAATTTTACCCTTATCCTTGGCTTGCTTGATGGATCGTCCGAGCCCTTCCATCATGAGAATAAAGAGGAAGGGAGAAAGAGGGTCTCCCTGCCTGAGGCCTCTAGAAGGAATGAAGATTTCTGAGGGGGATCCATTGACTAGAATGGAAAACCTGGATGAGGACACCAGCGCCATAACCCATCTTACCCAGTTGTGGTCGAACCCAAAGGCGTAGAGAACCTTCTTGATATAATTCCAATTCACCTTGTCATACGCTTTAGCAATGTCCAATTGCATGATCATCCCTGCCTGGTTTTTGCTGGTAAGCGTGTGCACAACCTCTTGTGCTTGAATAATGTTGTCAAGAATCTGTCTTCCCTCCACATAACCTGATTGTTCTTCAGACACTAGCGAGGGGAGGAGAGGTTTGAGTCTATTAGCCACTACTTTGGCTATTATCTTGTACACCACATTACATAAGGCAATAGGTCTATACTTGTCTGCAGATTGAGCATTGTCCTGCTTGGGAATAAGGGAAATGAAAGAGGTGTTGAGAGCTTTCAAGATTGTTTTTCTACTCCTGGAATCCTCAACCACATCTACAATATCCTCTTTGACAATATGCCAACACACTTTAAAAAAATCCACATTGAAACCATCTGGCCCTGGTGCTTTGCCATTCTGCATATCTTTGAGAACCTTGCTGACCTCCTCTTCCTCAACTGGTCTATTGAGGTTAAAATTGTCCTCTCTGGACACCAGTTTGGGGATATGCCCTGTGATTCCCTTGATGGACTGATCCCTGTCTGGAGTGTTTTCCTTAGTGATGTTCCGGAAATGTTGGACAAGCACAACTTCAATATCTTTATGAGTATTCTGCATTTCCCCTCCCTCATCTTTAATCTTGGAGATTCTGTTGTGAGCTCTGTTAGCCATAGTGGATCTGTGAAAAAATCTGGTGTTCCTTTCTCCTTCCTTGAGCCATTGTATTCTGGATTTTTTTCTCCAAAATATTTCCCCTTGTTTGCATAAATTTTCCCAAACCAGATGGTATTTATCAGCCTGCTCGCTTTTGTCTTTATCAAATCCATCGTTTATCATAGCCTTGTTGAGTTCTAGCATTTTAATTTCCATTGTCTGTTTTTCCTCAAAAATGTTACCAAAATCTTTCCGGTTCCATTCCTTTAGTCTTAACTTAATGTGCTTTAATCTTTTATGAAGAAGGTACATTTTAGATCCTTGTATTTGTAAGTCTTCAATCCACCATTTTTCAATATTACTAAGGAAATCCGGGTGGGAGAGCCAGATGTTTTCGAATCTAAAGGGTCTGTTCTTGGGAGTATCAATACCCTTGATTTCCAACTGAACCGGCCAATGGTCTGAACCACCAAAAGGAAGCACTCTGGCTGTTATTTCACTATTTAGAAACATTAATTCCTCCGATATCATGAACCTGCTTAACTTAGACGCTACCAGCACCTCACCTCCTCTTTTATTGTTCCAAGTGAACAGGCCATTGCTTGAAACTGATTCAACCATATTCATGTTGTCTGTAAATGATTGAAATGCTAAGGAATCTTTGTTGAGCACTCTTGACATCTTTTTTTCCAAGAGAGATTTAATCATGTTAAAATCACCTCCCAAGATCCAAGGCTTTCCAGTTTGTTTGCTCCTGAGGTCACTAAGGGCTTCTAACAATTTGAGTTTATGCTCTAATTTTTGAGGACCGTAAACATTTGTTACCAGGAAAGTTTTCAAAACCCCAATAGGTTGAATGACCACTGATAGATAATTTCTTGATGCCTCTGCATCCAAAACGCTGATCCTTTGGGGATTCCAAAGAGTAAGAATACCCCCCGCTGTGTTCTCCGCTTTAACCTCCAGAAACTCATATCTAAAGAGCCATTTGCTGTTTATGAGTCTTATTTTCTGAATGGAACATTTCATTTCCTAGATGAAAATCATGTTCGACATATCTTGTTTCATTCTATAACTAAGCAATCTTTGTTTTCTTCTACTTCCTAGACCTTTGATATTCCAAGATGTAAATTTCATTTTAATGATTTGTAAAGGAGTAACTGGTTAGGTCTTTCATCTTACCCGAATCTATCATTAGCTTTTCACACTCCATCAGAAGTTCCTTTTGCTTTTTCCGGCCTCTCTTTTTACCAGTATTTCTAGGAGCTAGTCCCGGGGTCGGTTTCATTGTTTTCACTCCTTTGTTTTCCAGCTTGTCAATAGTTGTACCTGTTTCTAACCCTTGTTCCCGAGTCTTCCATAAAAACAACTGCTGTATTCTGTTGCAATCCTCTTGAGGTAGTGACTCTATCCCTCCCGTGGTACCCTGCATCAAGAATTCTTCCAAATCTAGGTGTTCCTTTTCTAGAATTTCTTGTAGCTCATGATCTTCCAGATCTGTTTCACTTTGGGTCATTTCCATATCCATTTCTACTTCAGGCTCCCTATTCATAGTTTCTTTCCTGTTACAAATCTCTTGTGTTATGATGTAGTTCTCCTCCTTCTCTTTTTCCTTGGGTCCTTCCTCCATTGCTTGGTCTTCACTTGACGTTTCTTCCTTTTCTTCCAATACTTGAAACTTGTTCGTGTTGATCTTTTGCCCCTCGCTGCGTTGTTGCCTTGATCCCTTTCTGCCTCCTTTTCCTTTACTTTCTACTTTGTGAAAGCTTTCATTGTCCTTCCCTGTTTTAGGTTCTCCTTTATTGTCTACTTTACTAAGAGGACAATCTCTTATCAGGTGACCATGTTCGTGACATCTACGACATCTGAATGGGATATGCTCATAATCCACCGTTTGGACCCATTCTTCATCAAAGACTTCCAGAATTAATTCCTCTGGAAGAGCGCCTGATAAATCCATTTCTATGCAAGTCCTGGCATAGGAAGTATATTTGCCTCTTCTAGTGGCTTCCAAAGCTTTCACAAAGCGACCTAGTTTATTGCCAATGGTAGCAAGCGACCCATGTTGCCAATAATCGAGAGGTAGGGAATAGAGTCTTACCCAAACAGGTACCGAGGTGAATGTCTCCCATTTTGGAACGAATTTCATTTTCCACGGCCTCATATAGAGGCCTGCTGCTGCAAAAAAGTAGGGTCCTCTTTCGAATATTCTGTCTTTATCTTCAATGTTAGTAAATACCATGGTAAAAAAACCCTTTGACCCCAAATGGAGATCAATACTACCTTTGGGTTTCCAGTGGTATTTGATCGATGTCTGTAATGCCTTTTCAGAGGGCCAAATTCCCATAAATTTGCAAATTATGGCGTACGTCCCCATATGGTTCCTGTGCTCCTGCAGAGTAGGATCATTCAACACGACTCTCGGAGTGATCTCCGTTTTGGGTCTTCACTGTCCCTTTTGATTTTTATCCCTTATTCCCAGGCTTTTGTCTTCTTCCTCTTTGTCCTTTGAGCTATTGTTTACCTTGGTCCTGGCCCCATCTGATTCCTTTTCATTATTTTTCTTCCCTTCTTCACCAGACCCTCTGACTTCACCCAGTGGTGCCTTGCCTCTACTGGCAGTTGCATCGTTGTAGGAGGGAGTGGAGCTCCCTCCTCTGTTGCGCTCCATAGGGAGCAACCTTCAAGCTCCTCTGAAACCCTATCTTTGCGCCCTTGAGTTCGCCCAGTCGCCTCAGAGATGGAACCGATCTTCTCTTGATTATTTTTTCAATCAAGGCCGTTTTATTCTTTCTATGAAAGGGCACGAAATCAATCATCTTTTCTATATATTTTACATGAAATCCATCCCACGATTATTGAGGGCTACATCCTTAACTGGCAAATTAATCTTCATCCTTCCATGTGCACTGCAATGGCCATTACAAACCATTCCAAACACACTACAGATACAAAACTATAACGTCCACCTTCATCTTTTTGTGATACAGTGATCAATGTAACTTTTAGAACTGTGTGAGATATATATGTTGAATTGATGAGCGCTAGATAAAGATATTGAAGAAACCAACCATCTCTAAGGTGATGAGAAGTCGATATAACATTCTATAATAACTTCCAATACATCAATCTGCTGAAGGTCAATCTAGTATTTCATTCGCTAACAGCAATGTTGGTATGCACTGGGAGTAGCTAATGACAAATGTCTTTGCAATTAAAATCTGGGAAGGTGAAAAGGAATGAAACATATTTTCAGTTATTATGGGGGAGACATCTGTCCCAAACTGCCTCCTTGTTCTTCTAAGCTTGGCCTTCATGACGATGGATTGCGAGGGCAGTATTAACGATAGGACAGTGATAATGGTTCCTTAGCAAGTGAACTTATTACAAGGATTTCATTGCAGTGTAGATCCTCGCTTCTCTTCGACAGCTTAACATGGAGCCCTTAGAGACAAGTCTCAAAAAATCAACAGAAAATAGGTTGATATTTTTCTATTTACTGGACTGTGTATGCACAACCAAAATCTTTGCGCAATAAGATTTGACCCACAACAATTGGTTGCTCATTGTGTAGCATTTGGGATGCTATATCGACCCTTTAGCCATCATAAAGATTGAACTCATTGTTTCAACAACATACTCCATTCAACGCCCAATATTACACTTGTTTCGATGCATATATAAAATTCATTTGGAAGAGCAATCGAGTCAAATGAAGATGAATCAATGCCACTTTTAATTCTCAATGTTCAATTTAATATATACCATTCCAAATATTGTATATAGCAAGAAATCTCAAAATGTTTAGTGTAGAACAATTTTACCAGCAAAACTAGATTTTGAATCAAAGGAGTCGATTTAGTACTTGCTCCACATTGTGTCAATCTTGGACAACCTTTGTGTGCATTCCTTCAAACGCATCTTTCCGCTACTTAGATAGAATTTTGACGATCCAACAGTCTAATTGCAGCAAAGGATGTAACATTTGGTCTTCCGTAGATCTTTAATGGTTCCCCACAACGTATCAATTGGAGCAGCAACGCAGTGTGGAGGGCTGAGGGTTGAGTAGCGAGACACAGTAAGAAATCTTCAAGTCTCCCAAAACAAGGTTGCAAGCAATACATCACCAAGAATTAGCTGCAGTACGTTGCAAATTCGGTGCGGAGGAGAAATTTTCATTGAGTCAACTGGCATCAACCATAGCTATACACATTCGTGGAAAGAATCTAGCAACCTTAATATAAACTATGTATCAATGGTAATGGACAACGTCCAACACAGGGAACATTATACCATTCAACAACGTAGATATAATAGCATTCAACAGCGTATGCGAGGAGGCAAGGACTGGTATGGCAGTGTTCAATGGAATGGTATTTACACTGGCCATCGGTTGTATTGTTTAACACAATTGGGAGTATATAAACTGCGGAGTTGACAACATATGAAGACATAGATTTCGATACAATATTTAAAGGGTTCAACAGAATACAATGACGCGTAATGATGGCGTGACTGTGAATCTTTGAGCATAGACAGAGGAGCAGTGTGCAAACAACATAGTGGCTCGTATAACAGTCTCAATGCACAATTTTCCGTAGCAGGAGCAGGTATCCAGCAGCGACAGGAGCAGGTATGTTAGACTAGTGGAAGCGTTAGTGTGAGGTATGTCAGAATTTTTCTATTTGGGGATTTGGGCGCAGAGAATGCAGCTAAAATATGGCTGATAAAACATTCATGAAATGCAGAACTGACCTGCATAGAAAGGCCATAAAACAAATGGCTCAAAGTATTTATGAAGGGTAGGAATAGGCCTGCTCTGATACCATGTTAAACACACACATGGCAGCAACAAAATATGAAAGATAAAACATGAGAGTACATTTATTATTAACAAATGATATACATTTATAATACATGGTGTGACCGTTGGGTTCAACATCCCAAGGTCTCTTGGACTTTCTTAGTCTATTCGGCTTCCACACTAACCCTTAGAGGATTAGGTGTCCAACATTTAGCTTTGTTTGACTGAAGGTATTAGGCTAGCTATTAAGTTCAGGTTTGGGTTTTTTGTGTTGTTGGGTTGAAACTGGGAAGAAAGGCCATTGGGCAAATGGAGTCACAGGTTTAAGGTGATCAAATACAGAGTTTACAAGCTAAACTTATAGGGAAGGTTAGGCAAATTCACTGGATCCTTTAAGATCTATGGTGTGAAGGAGAGGAAAAGATTTAGAAATCCAATTAAAAATATAATAGTTAAGAATTCTGATTTTAATCTTCAGTGGTAAACATAAAAATTATTCTTAAGCCAAAGACAGAGTGTACATTCAAACAAATTCTGTTATTCATCTTCTTAGAATAATTTAGATTTTAAAATCACATATGAGAATGAAAAGAAAACAAATTGAGAAAGAGAGATGCACTGCACCAATAAAAATGACATAAGAATCCTGTAATGATTGCATTGTATTACTGAAAATATGATCAATGGTGGCTCTGTGAGCTGCTTTACAGTACAAGTCCTTTTCTTCAAACAAGTCCCAACACCTATTGCTTCAATTGATGAAGTATTTATACAAATTCTTCACAAAATATCTTGATTCAAAATATCAAGATATATTACAAATATCTTAAAATTGTTTACAAAAATAGGGTTAAGATATAGGACATTCAAAACTAATGAATATGCTTGGCACTATCATTGATGATTTCTAGTGGTAAAGAACAACAATTCGAATTTGATAGCAAGTCTTATTTGATGAAGTAACATCCAAGTGACTAACTTCCCATGAGCTTTTTCCTCACGAAATTATGGAAAACAGGGTCTAGTGATCCCTTTGAATATCTCAACCCATGATTGTTGTGCAAAAACTGAGAGAGGTTTTTGTAGAGGAGGATGTTACCAACAAAAATCTCTTTCAGGTTTTGAAAATTCATTTTTATCTGTTCGTAAACCACATTTGAAAACAGTGACTTAAAATAGGAAGTTTCTAGAAAATATGCCTTCAAAGATTCATGGGAATCTCCTAAACCATAAATGGGTCCATTCTGGACAAAAACCTCTTTCAGTTTTGAGAAATTCATTCTTATTTGTTTGGAAACCATGTTTGAAATCATTATGTTGTATAGGACAAAAACATAGTTTTAATTGATTATTTTTCCAACTCGGTGCTGACTTTAGTTTGCCAACATTCACTATTGATCTGGCAAGAGTGGGATGGAATGGATATATGACGTGGAAGCGGGAGGTGACATGGAGGCGGGGGATGATGTCGAGGCACATGGTTGGAACTTGGCGTAAATAGTTGACATGTGAGCGCGAAAGGAAGGCGCGAGAATGGAGCGGTAAGCGAGAAGTGGGTCGAGCGGGAGGAGGTACGGGAAGTATGTGAGTGGATGTGGTGCAGGGATGTGGCAGTTAGAATGAAATTGTGGGAGTTTATATTGGCGGGAGATAAGAGTGGTTTTTGAAGGGGGAGTAGGTGGTAAGTTGTATTTAGCGGGGGGGGAGGGTGCGAATTGATGAGCGCCTGCCACATAGTGTGGGGCTGGTGAATTGTGAATCTGCTTTTCTGACCCCTCCCCCTTGCTGATAACGGTAGAATGGATTGGGGGGTCCGAAATCGATCTCCCACCATTGATCCAGGCGGGGTAGATTGTGGTGGTTGAAACATGCGTCCTTTATACCACAAGCCAACAAATAAATTTCTTTCTTTTTCGACTTTATAATAAAACCCAAACCTTTGTGCCAAGCGCCTTATTACAAATTGTTAATTGTGTTTAAATGACGTGATCAATTATTATAAGTAGGATTACCATTCTAAAATATATCTAATTAATCCTAAGGGCACATTTTGTGCCCCTTATTTACTTTTTCTATTTTTTTCCTGGAAATAATTTGCAGAATACAATATTATTTACAATTCCATCAACTGAAAGGAAATAGCCAATCATCAATTGAAACTATGAATCGTAGGACCCTAACAAAGGGATTAAAGGGTGGATCTAGTTAATCCTAAGGGCGCATTTTGTCTTGTAAGCCCCTTATTTACTTTTTCTATTTTTTTCTTTGAAATAATTTGCAGAATACAATATTATTTACAATTCCATCAACTGAAAGGAAAAGGTCAATCATCAATTGAACTATGAATCATAGGACCCTAGCAAAGGGATTAAAGGGTCAACTGACTCTTCCCATAAACTGGCTCATCATGCTCTTTAATTCTTTGATATCATCTACCATTTTGTCTCGACTACTAATTAACCTCTCTTGGTCTTTTCCTAGTTCATCTTGCTTCCTTTTGACATTGTCAAGGCGTTGGCACATTCTGTCGATTTCTTCTTGAATTCTCCTTGAATTCGTAACATCATTGCTGCTTCCCATTTTGTTCTTCTTTTTCTTTGTAGACCCATTTTTTTTATTAAATTAATTAATTAATTATATAGTTGTGAACTATATAATATAACTATGCCTTTATATAATATTTAATGAAACAATGTTATGTTTCACGCTTATGAAAGTCGTCTTTATTTGAAACAATACGACTCTTGCTTAAGAGTCGTTGGTACACGCGAAAACGGCGGGGAGTTTGGTCGAGGAGGTCGGCGGATAGGCAGTAAGAGATAGCAGAGTGTTAGGTTTAACGTTGGCAGGGTGTGACGACGGGTGTATGATGGAAGCACGATGGAGTATGTGGCGGAAGGGGCAGACAACGGATGTCGAGGTGGCCGTGGGGCAAGACGACGAAGCATGCAGCGGGTAGCAAGTCGAGGGACTAGCCAACAACGAAGGCAGGTTGTGATGGAGTCACAGCGAGGGTTGTCGCAGGGTGCAGAGCGACAGACACAACAGTTGGGTGAGGATAACAACGGGGGATGGAATATGGCACGATGGCAGTACAAAGGGGACATCGGTGCACGATGTAGAAGGGGGGCAGCAGAGCGGAAACAACGTGAGGAGGAGTGTGGAATGTAGTGGCAAGGGCGTATGTAGAATGTAGCGGACACAGAGATGTGGACGGATGGACGGTGAGTAAAACCAGCATAGGCAGAAGGATTTGTTTGGCTCTGATACCATTGAAGCAAAGACTTCTTGCTCATTGGTGTTTACTAATTGAAGATACATTAAATTGTAAATTTAGTGTAAGTAAGTATTTATTCATAAAAATCTAAGTGTGTACAATACCCTTGTGGCGGTTTGCCTATATAGGCAGTGGTTGGCCATGATGAATGAATAGTCATGTCCTTTCACTGTTTTACCCCTTCACAATAATATTTTTCTATGTTGCGAGCAAACGTGGGTTCGGGGATGGGGACGGGGACGGGGACGTCATTTTTTGAAATAGGGTACATGGGTTCGTTGGG
>APFE030788423.1:35532-101411 GCA_000404065.3 Pinus taeda
TTTATAAATTATAATATATGTGAATTTGTATATTTTTCAACTTTAAACAAGAAAACTAAAATACTTATGATTTAAACTGTAAATATTTAAACATGCACATCAGTGAACATTCACAATGAAATTTCAAAATTTCTAGTGTTATATCAAGTGCGAATTGGAGTTTACATATTAATAAGAATCATGATATATGTCCATTGTCATTCTACATTTAAAATTTGCCTTAAGGCATCTCCAAACAAAAACTAGGAAATTTTAAAATACTAAAATAAAAATAGCTAATACTGAACAATGGCTTCCTCGCCATGTCATCAACATCACTCAGATCTTCAGTTAGCATGCTCTCCAGGTAGGAATCACTCTCATCTTGAGGCTCTTTCTCATCCATAGCAACTGGAGGTAGCTCAATAAGGCCATCTGGTTGTTTCTCCTCGCTCACACACATAGCATCATTTGTGTATTGGTCCCATCTCTTGAAAGGACCCTCCTTGTAACCAAGATCTTTTCGAGATATGAGACAAAGTGTGCTATGTATGTACACTAAGTTCTCAGCCTTCTTTGAGCCCAACCTATTTCTCTTTACTGAATGGATAAAGGCATAAGTACTCCAATTCCTCTCGAAAGATGCAGAACTAGCTACTTGGAATATTAGGGGTGCCCATTAAATTAATTAAAAATTTAAAACTAAAAACTAAAATGAACTCCAAAGAACCCGATTTTGGGGTTCCAAGTACCCATCATCAGGGTTCTTCGTACTTGTCAAGACAAAAGAACCCAAAATTTTTTTAATGGAGAACCCGGTCTTCATAGAAGAACCGGTTCTTATGGATCTTCTCAGAAGCACTGTCCCAGAAATCCGGTACTGGGTTCGAGAACCCCGACGGGGTCGAGAACCCAACCCTCAGGTAGGAACCCGGCAACTAGATATTTTTATAATTATGTAATTATTTATTTAATTAATATATTTATATAATTAATATTGCTATGAATATTTTATTCATAACAATTTTCTTTTTTGAAGAACAAATCGTTAGAACACTTAGTGAATCAGATCACCTAAGATAAACCCACAACTTACCCATAGAATGTTCCTATCACTTACAATGAAATAACAATCAAAATATTTATAAAGCACAATACCGGAATGTCTGTACACAACATGTGTTCATTTGGGGTAGCATCGGATGTGCTCTAGCCATGAAAATTGGTGGAGAGGCTAAAGCACATGAGATATCCAAGACCCAGAAATTGTTTGGGGAAATTCTACACGGTGAAGGAGATATTAAAATAATTAATATTTTTAATGCGTTCTTAAGTCTAAACTTAGGAAAATAAAAATATTAATGGGTATTAATATAAAACTGGATTAGAAGGTTCTAAATGACACGGATCAAGCGAAATCTAATCTTAGCCGTTGAAGACTCAACAGAAAAAGTATAAGAGGAGGCTTGAGGGTCAGTTGGAGATACACCAGAGTGATCAGTCAGTTCGATTTTCTAGAGTGGGGGTTGCTAAGAAAAATCGAACCAGAGATCAGTTGCAGCGAGGGGCAGGTAGTGCATAGCATAGAGGCAAAGATAGTGCCGGAAGACTAGCGCAGAGGTAGAGAGGCAGATGCAGAGCCAAAGGAAGCCATGCAAAGGCCAGCAGTGACTGCGCAGAGGGCCAGAGTGCCTGTGTGAGTGACGCAGAGGCTGCAGAAGTGACACAGAGAGTCAAAGAGGTTGTGCAAAGCCTCAGAGGGTTGACGCAAAGGCCAGGAGGGCTGACGCAGTGGCTCAAAGAGGTGCTGGAGAGGGTTTTGTGGAGCAGACTTTTAGAATATCTGCTTCCAAAGAGAGCTATTATTGCCAGATTATTTTCTCTGTAGGGTGAGCTAGTTTGGCACCCAGTTGTACTCAGAAAAGCTGCATAATGATAAAACCCTCAGAAATGCTGCACCGGTTTTCCCAAGTTGGGTTTTTCCAGAGATGATTGTCTAAAAATAACAGTCTCCCTTGTGTGTTTGTCTATTTCTTTCAGTTGTTGATCTGTAGATGGTTGAGACTGCATTGTGTTTATTTCAGTATTTATATGGTTAAATAACCTGTTCATTAATTAACAAGTAGGAGAAATAAACGAGATTGTGCAGAAAAATTTCTAATGGGTTAGACTTAGAAATTTCAACAACGCATACCACAAATCATCAGATCAGAGACACCATGAACTGCACCCCAAAGATTTATTATATTATTCCAACTATGCCAGCGGGACAATAATTTACATCAACTTTTCAGAATTACATAGGCCAAAACTAGATGGCTTGAGACACAAATGACTCAATTTATAGATAAATCCTCTAAGTGGAAAAATAACAGCTAGTTGGCTTGATCCTCGCCAAAATAATCTTGGTCGTTGAAAAATATTTGATCATTTTTTAATCTCCATCGTTGAAAATATTTATTTTTTAGGAATTTTTGAATTTCTCATTTAACCCATTTTTTATTAGCTCAAAATTAATTATTTTGACCTAATCTCTTCAAAAAATTAACATTGTCTTATCAACAAAGGTCCAATTTTTCTTAAAATTTCCAATATTCCCTTGGTGGGGGACCTTAAAAAATTAATTTATTTGATACCCATGAATTTTTCCACTTGGAGAAATTAATTTCTCTAAGATGCTAAATTTGACTCTAATTAATTGATTTTCTGGTTTATGATTAATTTAGTTTTTGCTAGAAAAATTAATTAATTGACACTTAAGGGAATTAAATATTTTTTTCCTCCCTCTAATATTTTAGACATGGTGTCTAAGTATGAGAGGCCATGCACTAAAATATTTTTTTATGTAAAATGATTAAATTTTCAACCCTCAAAGGGGGAACACCCGTTCGGTATAGATCCTCAAATTACACACCCAATTCTGTGACACAACATGATCTAGTAAACCAAGTGATTTGTAATCAAATAATTTAGCTAGTTAACTTAAATTATTCCCAAATCACTTTTACATAAGACTCGACTAAAACACTATGACTCACCTAAGACTTTGACAACAAGTTCCACTCTAGCATTGGGGTGAGGTTGGAGGGAAAAACTCTGCCGACCATTTGTGTTTAGAAACATAGATGAATCAGTGAGATGAAAATGTCCTAGGATGAAATTTTCGCCAAAATAATAGGCTTACCTAGGTTGTTACATACATACATGGTCTTACTAGCATTATTTACATTACAAATTTGCAGAATGGGTTTACAATGACTCAATAAACTGATGTCCTAACGATATCGATCATTTGGAAAAATTGTTACGTCTGCTTCCTCTGAACTTTGACAAAAGTGAGTGCAAAAATAAGTTGGAGTAGAAAAATTCTACTCTAATCAAACTAGAAAAAAACATTAAAACATAAATGCATGAAAAAAACTAACTAGTGACAAAAAATTAAAAGGAATAGGGTCAGAGATACTATACAAAGGATGCCCCATGGCATCATATGTCATCGATGTGGCACAATCTCGGGCATCTGCCTACTGACTGGTGGATACATAAGTTGCTTATCAGATGTCCCTTGCCGAAAGTTTACCCTCTTTGGTTGATGAAGAATCTAATCATTGTGTTGAATATCTCTATCATATTGAACTCTCTTTCTCTTTCTGCTCTAAAAGAAGGATGGAAGATGCGATGAGAAAAATTGATATACCGGCTCGATAAATTTTGATTTATAATGCGGTGGATAACCCCGTGGCACAACTTCTTCACCATTCTCCAATTTCTTTGGAACTTCCACATGGTATCTTCTTTCCACTTCTCTGTATAATTTGATGATTCCACCTGTTGCTGCGGGAATAGTGGCTTAAGATAGATCTATCTGAATAGGCCCACCTAAATCAGCAACAAACTTTCTGGAAAGAAGCATTCCCCATACATGTAGTGCATCAATCATTTATATGCATGGTGATGATCCTGTATGGGTAATCAACCAAGGAGACATGTAGATCTTTAACGACACTAGGGACTTACACTTTTCTAGAATTGGTGAGCTCCAGTATTGCAGCAATAATGCTGCAACTCCTGGGACTCCCTTTTTTACTTTTATCAACTCGGTAGTTCGTAACAAACTTGGAAGCGACAACGTGTGTGCACAAGTACTAGCTCTTGCCGCAGCTGTCACTTGGTCAGCTGGCACAAGTCCGCTAGGGGCTCAAGCCAATTTCTATGAGCTTTGAGAAGAAGCTTGTTAACTGATGGATGGAAGCTAACTTGAAGTAAGCTAATCTACTTGCGAAAAGAAACTGAAAAACTGAAGGAAATAGCAAACCCTAGCAAACCCTAATTCTACCAGCTAGTCCTACTGATGCAAAGAAGAGAATGCAAGCTACTGAAAGAGATGCCATTACTTCTAGGAAGGTAAAATACATGTGTCTAGACCACCTCTATCTGAAGAAAACATCTTTTTGTATTTTTGAATAAGTCGTCAGATTTATCATGCATAGGCTTTCACTGTTTTTGACTGTGCAGAGGTGGATCAATGAGGTGAAATGCTTGGAAGAGGTCGAGAAGGTTCAGAGAGGGCCTAAGGAGTCCCTAACACCCTTCCAGGGAGTTTCACAAAGTTTGGCTATCAAGAAACCTCATTTGTGAGCTTCTACAGGAAGTTTGCAGGGGTTCTACAGGATGTTTAAGAATTTCTACAGGATGTTCAAAAATTTCTACAGGATGTTTAGAAATGGGATTTTGGAGGATGGATGAGTGAGGAAAGATGAAGGAATGGGTATGGAGGTAGGATAGGGGTCTGAAGTGGTCCAGGGACTGGTGGATGGAGTTGGGAGAAGGTGTAGATGGCTGAATTTGCTCAATGAAGGCTGAAACAATGGTTGCACAAAAAAGTAGGGTTATGTGGGCAAGATGACAAACGTGAGGCGAGAAATCCAGTTAGGAGATGGAACAGATGGTTCTGATGAAGTTTGGGTGGATGAAGAAGTGGTAGAGGTGCTCTGCACTGTGTATTTCCAACTGAACCAATAAAGACTTGCAAGTAATCAAAGTCCTAGTTATGCCAACCTAATCTGATCTAGCTAACAGTAAAGTGAATGAACAGAAGCTTTATTTGCAAGGGAACCATATATATTAACTATTCAACGAAACATTTCAAAGATCTGAACATGTAACCAACTTCTGCAAACGAAAACCGTACACTAGTGATTGCATGGCAAAGCAAAAATAGTGTTTTTGTTTGGGACAACAAGGTTATTTTGATCCTAGCCCCTGATCCTATGAGGGAGAGGTGAAACCAAAGGTGCTTGTTGGCCTTTTTCTGGAGCTTTCTCCCTGTTGATATCCTACCAACCTAATCTAAACATTAGAAGCCTTTCTAACCATAAACAGTGACTTAGTTAATCAACACAATTTAATCTGCCTAACAGAAATAATTTTGCAAATGCATAAAGGAGAAACAACGATGCATAAAGGAAAAATAACAATACATAAAGGAGGCCTTGGCTCTCAGGTTGGGCCCAACCCTAAGAGCTACGACTCCTATAAAGAACTCAGAGCTGATACAAAATAGGACTGCTTGTCATTATCAAAAAATAGTCATCAACCGAAAGTTATGCCACAATGGCTACAAGAAAACGAGATGAAAGTGAACGAGGGGCCTAGCAGGCCTCCTAAATTCAAGGGACTCGGCTGTCCCAACTGCTAGTAGACAATCCCTTTTCCAAAATCTGCTTGGCTGCCTTTAGGATCCGTTTTGGTGGCCTGTGAGCTCGAAGTTGAGGGTGGAGATCCCGAGGAAGGGCTATCTAATGTCAGAGACAACCCCCCTACAAATCCTCACCTTAAGCTTGGCTGTCACCTAGCCCATGATTGCTCGGTTTTGCTCCAACATTTGTCTAAAAAACCTGAAATAACCACGTATTAGCCTTCTAGGTAGAGTGACCACCTTTATTCGTTCAAAAGACATAAACATACTAAAAAAATGCATAATCTATGAAAAATGGAGGATTGAACAAGAACAATTAGGCAAAATGAGCCCAATAAGTTACCCAATTCGGGGCTCATCAAGAATCCATTGAGCAAATGTTATGGTAAGGTTTAGAAATTCTTAAGTTCAATTGTTCCATAACTTTCTTAGTCATAACCTTTGTTGATGCGCCAAAATCAAGCATGCAATTGTGAAGTAGATGGTCATTAATATGCAATGTCAGAAAGAAGGGTTGATGGTCCCCATTAATCATATAGCAGTTTAAATCTTTCAACTTAATTTCTTCGTCCTTAGGCAGAGTATCAAATCTTTCTTGTTGAGCAATGCCTAAAGCTTTGAAGAATGAAGCTCTTTGCGATGGGATCTTCAAAAGTTCTAAAATCAGGACTGACATTTTGACGCTATTAATCCATGCAACCCAATCCACCTTTAATCTAGATTTATACCTTCTAGAAGCAACTTGTTTATTTTGACTTTGATCTTTTCCTTTCCTCTGATAGGTGTAACCTTTACTTCTAGTAATTTCTAAAATTTGTTCCTGAGATGGCTTTTCCCCGTATGCTTGAGTGATGGGGCCCTTTTCTTCACTAAAGTTATTGATGGTGAAGGATGAAGAAATCATGTTTGCACATCGACTTTCCTTAGAGTGATTTTGACTTGCATTATTATTTTGTTCATTCCTGCTTTCCTCTAAGATTCTTTTAGCAAAGGCACATGTACTTTCTTCATGGAAACTTTCACAAGGTCTGCGGAAAGGGATAGGCTCATCAATAACATTAGCATACTCAAGTGGTGTAGGGGGCCTTTGATCACGAGGGGGATTCCTTCTTGGCCAAGGATTGTTGTTACCCATGTTATTATTCTCGGGCCACATATTTTGCATTCGACTTCTGTCCATTTGTATTAATTGATCTTGCATATCATTTATTTGTCTGGCATGCCCAATTTTCATTTCTTTGGTTACATGAGTCAACTTTTTGATTGATTTTGGCTCTTTTTCTTTTATTTCTTTTGCCTTAGATTTGACTGGACCTTTTTCAAAACTTGGGATTCTGATTTACCTGAAGCTTTCATATATTTTCCAACACTTCAGCTGTACTCTTGGCAGCGACTAAAGTAGCAGGCTTGGCATGTCTAATTTCATATTGAGTATCACCATTGAAAGCCTCAAGATATTGCTCTAATATTGTCTTTTTCATGAGGTTTGTAATCTTGAGTCATATCCTTCAAAATACTGTTAAATATTTGGTTGAATTCTTCCACTGTTTCATTCTCTCTTTTCTTTATAATATTGAGCTTTTTGATTAAGTATTTTCCTTCTCTCTTATCCCCATATTTATCTTTAAATGCATCAGTGAGGGATCTTAAAGAGTCAAATGCATTATCTGCTTTATCATGAAACCAATCAAGAACACCATCTTCTAATGATAGAACAAATAGCTTCATCCTGACATCTTCATGATTGTAGGTAGTAATGTGAGCGAATCTTCGCATGAATGTGTTGAATTTCTTTATATGAGCTTCAACATTGATGGCATTGTTTCCTTGGAAAGTTGGGAGCTTGCTCATGGTAGACTCATCTGGAATATTGTGAGGATACCCTTGGATATTGGTGAAGTTGCAAGGTGCGAACTAATTTTCCAAGGAGTCTTGATTGATAGGATTAAGAAAAAGAAAGTGGAGATCAAGGAGGGCTTCTTATCCGAGAAAATTTCAACGCTCTCTAGAATGTAATTTGTTTAACTGGGCTCTTAGAACCTTTTCAGGATTCAGAGCAGGTTTAAGCAAGCTGCTATGATTCCTTCTAGAGTAAGCTCTTGTGAATAGTTGAACAAGTGGAGTCGCCACCTAAACAAGAAACCAACATAAATGTCCAGGTGCTAAAAGTGTGAATGAACAAGATGAAAGGATTAGTGAGAGGAAGAAAGATAAGGTGATGAAAAGATGAAGAATGAGGAAAGTTAAAAGATTGAGAAGATGTCGCTGAGGCGCTGAGAATAAGATATCCCCAGCAATGGCACCATAAAATGTTGTCGCTCAGATTGTATAGGCATCACGACAACGACTCAGGGCGGGGGCTGTCACTGTGATCCCTGCCCACTCCATTCTAATTATCTGCCAACAACAAGATATCGGGGGTAGTCCCTATGGAAATGTAAAGGTGGAAGGCAAGTTGGCAACCCACAAGTCCGAGAGACATGATTGAGTGGCCTAGTTACTTGGTTAAACTTAGCAAGACTCAAAGATTATATTAGATTCAGATATGAGACCAGTGCCTTATGGAGTCAAAATTCTTGCTTGTTATAATTTAAGACCAAGTAACCAGATGGACAACTACTGCTTAGATGCTTCACTAACCTATATGAGATGCAAGTCCTAAGATCTAGATGAAATGCAAAGATATTGGACACTTTTAAGTTATATGCCTAGTCTAAATGGAACCTTCCTCTTAACTGTTTTGAGACCAATCTTTAGAGTAGGTTGTGGGATGGAAGCTAACGGGAAGCAAGAAAATACTTGATTAATGATACCTCCCCCTGTGTTCCAAGTTCCAACCACTCAGTGCCTCCGACGTTGCAGAGACTGTGGCTCTGATAACTACAAGGTCACTGTGTTAACTACTAAAAAGGTGTTGAATCTCTCTAGCTAGGTGAGAAAGGGTGTCCCTAGAAGTCTATCAATCAAGCTTATGCTTGGAGGTAAATTATTAATGCAACTAGGCCTAGAATGCTTATGCCAAGGACATGAGTGAGTTCTTCGTTTAAGATTGGCTTAACACTCGAGTACTTAAGTTATGATTAGCTTTTTATAACAGTACTTAGTGATGAATTATGAAACAATCTTACAACCAAGAATGTGCCGACTTATTAAGTGCCAATGTAAACAATATATCAATCAACAAGATGCTTAACCAATGATAGCAATTAAGAGCAATTATTTACTTAATAATTAGCCAATGCCAATTACTGAAATAATTTATGCGAATAATGATTATCTTAAGATAATGCCAAGATCACGCTCTTTAGACAATGCCAATTATATGCCAAAATACATAAGAGAAAGAGACACTTAAATGTTAATGAAATTTCAATGCCCAAAGTGACTTAAGCAAGATTAGAGTATTAGAGATGTGATGTGTGAGTGCAAATTTGTGAATGAGCTTACAAGAAACAAACGAGTGTTAGCTTTCAAATAACCAATGCTTAGACAAGCTTCTTCACAAGAGCACCAAAAAATTATGAGCACTTATAAACTTTTAGGACAACAACAAGTATATACTCTAGATCCAAGAAGTATTAAGCATGTGAAAACTAAATATGACTAATGAGATTCCCAATGACTTGCCAAGCAACTATACGAGCTACTTAACCCTCTTATGATGAAGTATTAAGAGATATACCAGATCTGGAAACACCTACAACAACAGTAAGAAAGATATGCAAACAGTGAGCTACCAATGTGAAAGTGTGTGCCAAATTCTGTCCAAAAATTGAAATGCTAGAACAAGCTTATCAAATTGAAAAATTTGATTTTTAAGCCCTTTAAGATGTGATCTTCAGATTTATACCTGATCTGATCTACTAGTTATGCAGAGATATTTCAGTCACTAAACAAGTAGATCTAGATCTAATGAACAATGCCCAAGTAGCCAAACCACAAGCAAAGTTTTATCATGAAATTATTAATCTGTTTAGAATATTTAGAGGTGATTTTTAGGATATTTAATCATGAATTTCACCATTGTTATGAATTATTTAGAAAGATGTAGCAAAACAGTGACAAAGTGAGGGTTTAGAGAGCAAACCCTAGGCCTAAGGCCTTGTAGATCACTTGCTTAAATTGCCAAAGAATTATCCAAGGCACTTGGCACCTGAAAACACCAACTTAGAGCCAATTTCCCCTGCAAAACTCACCAATATTCGGTTTAGGAAATTCAAAGGCCAACCAAGGACAAAGGAGAGGCAAACTATGGCCGAGAAGAGGCAACGCTAAACTTAATAGGGCTAGCGTTGGGGAAAGGAAGGCCCTAAAGGCCTAGTGGCTAAGGGAGGAGGCCGAATAGGCCTTTGGTTGAGGGGATGGAGGCCTAGAAGTGTTAAAATTGGCAAGTAGGGCCAAACTCCATGAGGATCACCTTATTCATGGTTGATAATATTTTATCTAGATTCCTCTCGTCGAGAGGTGTAGGATTGATCTAAAGATCATCCGATTCCGATAAGTATTTATGGAGATATGAATTTATTTTGATTATGGACAAATTGTCAAGGTCGGCAAACAAACTTATGTAGGCTCAGAAGCCAAACATTCATGTCTATTCATCCTCAACATTTGCATATATATACAAGGAGCATTCTCCTCATTTAGGCAATTCAATTCACTCATCTTCTCTCTCTCTCCCCCCTAAGCATAAAAAGAGCCTCTCTCTCTCTCACACGTGTAGCTGAAAGGAAGATGTTCTAGGGCAAGGAAGACGCATTAAGAAGGATGCTAGGGCAGCAAGTCATCTCTTTGACCAATGTTGACCAAGCGTTGACCTTCCAGAAGTGCGGATTGGGTGTGGTTGCCTCTCCTAGGCAGGCCACAATTTTTGGCACAAAAACCGAGGTGATCTGACCTCTGGTTTGACTGGTGTTGACTGCCCTACTTTAGGGCTGCAGTTGACTTCAGAAATCTGCAAATTGACTGTACATTTGGGGCTGTTCAAGGGCTGTTTCTTCAGCCTATTTGAGGACAAGTTGACTAGAAATTGACCAAGCATTTTAGAGGTCAATTTCAGCTAGTTTGACCAAGTTTGACTTTGCTGATTTAGAGTTTGCTGCTGCTGATATAAAATTACAGAATTCAGATTTTGTACTATTTCTCTCTGCTGAACTATTGAAGATAAAAGAAGATTTGATCAAAGGGTTTCCTCGCATTGGGGTTTGTCCCTGGCTAGCCGCCACATCTTGTGTCTCTTGTCTTGGCTTGTTTTCTGTTGATCATTTAATGTTTTATCTGCACTTTACTTAATGTATATGTGATTGCTAATCTATGGCTAATAAGAAGAAAAATAAGTAAACTACTCTAGGCATAGAACATACCTAATCTTAACATGGTATCGGAGCTGAGGTGAAGACAAAGCCCAAGCAAGAGCAAGAGCAATCACCGAAAAGAAGATTGGCAAGGCTATCCAAAGAAACCATGGGGTCCTCAACACACTTCCCTGCTGAAGACAAACTCCGAGAGAAGTTTGACTACCACGGATGGAAGATGTCTCTCGATCTAACATTAAAAAAATAGGAAGTGTTTGACCATCTGAGAGGCGGAATTGTCGAACCTCCTTCAAATGCATTTGCTGCTGTTAGAAACAAATGGACCAAGGGAGAAGTCAAAGCAAGGAAGATCATCTGGGACTATTGAAAAGCGCTTGGTGGCCTATGTTTCCAAGCTGAACACCTCCAAGGAAATCTACGATAGACTGGTGAGTTTATTTAAAGTTAATGATGCAAATCAAGTCTTGTTTCTTAGAAATAAGCTGAAGGAAATTAAGAAGGGCAAAGATGAGAGTATGCAAGCATATTTCTTAAGGATCACTGAGATCAGGAACGATCTCCTATCTATTGGGGAAGTAATTCCTGACAGGGAAATGACACTCACAACTCTTGGAGGACTGCCATCTGAATGGTATATATTCAGAACTACTCTCCTCAACAATAACGTAATTCTTGGATTTGAGGAATTAATGGCCAGATGCATTCAAGAAGAAACAAGGATGGAAGAGCAAGAAATGCCCATACTTAAAGGTCATCCCTCTGCCTTTTCTTCTCATACTAAAAGAAGAAACAATTATGGGACTAAATTCAAAGGAAAGGTTGGACCAAAGGGTGGAATAAAAGGACGATGTTACAATTGCAATAAAACGGGTCACTTGCAAGGGAGTGCCCTAATAAAAGGGACTCACACCAGACGATTATCAAAATTCCTCTCAAGGCAATTAAAGGAATGGCAGGTCAAATGGCAGAGGTAAAAGAAGTGCCGGAAATCAAGGAAGAGGACAACCATTCAAGAAGGCAGGAAATTCCAGGTATGAATCTAACACTGTTAACAATAAGCAAGATGAATATTATCTACCAGCAGCTCTACCTACTACTACTCCCCCGGACTCGCTAGGAAATTGGCTTATTGATAGTGGTGCCTCAAGGCATTTCACTGGTTACAAAGAAGCTCTCTATAATCTGATAGAGAAGGAAACCAACCTGGAAATTGTTCTTGGAGATAATTCAGAATATCTCGTGAAAGGTGTAGGAAATGTCACTCTTCAATTGAATCAGGGAAATACAATCCATTTACAAGATGTATTATATGTACCTGATCTCAAAAAGAACCTGGTGTCCATTTCGGCTATGGAAGACAAAGGCTACAAGGTGACCTTTAGCGATGGCAAGGTACGTGTATGGAAAAACAATATTAAAGATGCTTTCACTCTTGGGTTTTGAGTTGATTCACTATATCAGGTCGGAGGAAGTCCGCTAGGTGTCATGTCTTGTGACACATCTCTTTAGTCCGAACTATAGCATCAGAGGTTTGCTCATCTTCATTATAAAGCTCTACTTGATGTAAGACAAATGGTGACAGGGATGCCCGAATTTCAAGTAGAGCAAGAAGGTGTATGTCTGGGATGTGCCGAAGGAAAGCTCAAAAGTGGATCATTCCCCTCTAGCCAAAGCAAGACCTCCGATATATTACAGTTGGTTCACTCAGACATATCTGGTATGATGCCTGTGAACTCTTTGGGAGGATATTCATATTACCTCTCTTTTATAGATGACTATTCTCGCAAGACTTGGATATACTTCTTGAAAAAGAAGGATGAAGTGTTCCCCTAGTTCCAAAACTTCAAAGCCTTGATCAAGAATCAAACCGAAAAGAAGATCAAGATCTTAAAGACTGATAATGGGACTGAATATGAATCTAATGAGTTTCATGATTTTTCTAAAGGGGTTGCCGTTAAGAGAGAGACTACTACACCATATACTTTTGAGCATAATGGTGTGGTGGAAAGGAAGAACCATACGATCATGGAAGCTGTGCGTGCTATGCTTCATGATTAAAGACTTTCGAAGTTTCTATGGGCCGAAGCTGCAAACACCGCCATATATTTACAAAACCGATGCCCTCATCAAGCATTGGGTTCGAAGACTCCTGAAGAAATGTTCACCGGTAAGAAACCTGACGTCTCTCATTTTAGAATTTTTGGAAGCCCTATATATTTTCATGTGCCAAAAGAGAAAAGGAAGAAATTGGGTGCATCTGGAAAGAAAGGAATCTTCGTGGGCTATGGTGAAAATACTAAGGGCTATAGAATCTATGTAGCCGGTCAAAGGGAAGTTGTGATTAGTCATGATGTCACCTTTGACGAAGATATGGCCCTTAGCAAGGTGGACAATCTTCCGACTTTGAGGAGCTCTCAAGAAGTCGACACCAGAGAATCGAAAGAAAAGGATGATGAAACAATGCCTAATGTGAAAGAACCCATGGATCCTATTGATCCACCTGAGCCTTCCTCTTCTAGGATGAGGCCCTCTTGGGTTAGGGGGCTACTTGATGATGCTGAAGGAAATGTTGCACGTCGAGGAACCTTACGTGAAAGTAAGAAACCTAACAGGTATCAAAGATACCTGACCATCATGAGCACGATCATACAAAATGAGCCTTCATCATTCTCAGATGTCGTCAAGCATCAAGTATGGAAGGATGCTATGACTGAAGAATACGAGTCTATTATGAAGAATGATGTCTGGGAAATAGTTCCCAGACCCCAGGACAAAACAATTGTCACTTCTAAATGGCTTTACAAGATAAAACATGCAGCAGATGGAAGTACGGAAAAGTATAAGGCTCGTTTTGTTGCTCGTGGTTTCTCTCAGAAGGAAGCTATAGACTATGACAAGATATTTGCACCTATTACCAGATATACCACCATTCGCTCGATCATAGCCTTGCGGCTTCACAAGGATGGAACCTACATCAGATGGATGTCAAGACCGTGTTCTTGCATGGCTCGATCAAAGAAGCGGTCTACGTGGAGCAACCAGAAGGATTTGAGATTTATGATCGAAAATCTCTGTATGCAGGTTGAAGAAGGCTCTCTATGGGCTGAAGCAAGCACCCCGAGCATGCTATGAGAGGATTGACAGTTACTTGATGAAGCTGGGATTCACTAGGAGTGAAGCCGACCCTAACCTCTACTTTAAGGTTGAAAATGACAAACCTCTCATACTGGTGCTGTATGTGGATGACCTCTTCCTAATAGGTGTAGACCCTCTCATTCACAAATGTAAGAGGGAGCTGGCTTCTAAATTTGAAATGAAGGACCTAGGACTGATGCATTATTTCCTAGGACTTGAAGTGTGGCAGAAGCCAGGGGAAATTTTCCTATCTCAAGGAAAATATGTGGTGAAGATTCTGGAAAGATTCGGCATGGTGGATTGCAAACCCGTAACTACCCCGATGGAGCTTAACTTTAAGAAGTTAAGCGGTAGTGCTGCTGGACCCATTTTACGAAATGCTACTGAGTATCGACAGCTCGTCGGAGCATTGATGTTCTTGGTGAACTCCCATCTGGATATATGCTTTGTAGTCAACACTTTGAGCCAACATATGGTTGAGCCTCATCACTCACATTGGATTGGTGCCAAGAATCCGCTGAGAGATCTTTGTGGCACAATCACTCATGGATTAAGATACACTATCGGAAATGTGAAGACTACTTGGGTATACTGATGTTGATTGGGTAGGCAATGTGGAGGATCGAAAGAGCACATGCGCGTGTTGTTTCTCTTTGGGATCTGCCTTGATATCTTGAATGAGCAGGAAGCAAAAGTCGGTGGCTTTGAGCACCACCGAGGCAGAATACATGGCCTCCTCTGAGGCAATCTGGTTGCGGAAGCTCTTCAGTGAGTTGTTTGGATTTACACTGGATACCACCATGATCCTATGTGACAACCATAGTGGGATTCGTTTGTCAGAGAATCCCGTATTTCATGATCGCTCCAAGCATATGGATATCAGGTACCATTATATTCGAGATATGGTGTAGAGAAGAGCAATAAGGCGCCAACATATCGGTATAGATGAACATGTTGCCAACATTCTGACAAAGCCCCTAGGGAAAGTCAAATTCCTGACTTTCTGAGAACAAATTGGTGTTGTTCAAAGACCCTCTGATGAGGGTCCTATATGATGCATTGAGCTCTGGGAGCTCCGAGGGGGTGCGGGGTACTTCTTGGAGCGACATATGACCACAGGGTGATTCACCATCCCCTGGTGGTATACATGTACACCCCGTGGCGACTATGTAGCAGGATGATTGGTTCTCTTGTGAGGTCTGGATGATGTGTTCTCCATGACGACTATGTAGTAGGATGATTAGTTCTCCTGTGAGGCCTGGATGATGTGTTCTCCATGGCGTTTATGTAGCAGGATGATTAGTTCTCCTATGAGGACAGGATTGATTAAGTTCTCCTGTCAAGGCAGCCTACCCATGCAGTCTGGAACTCATGGGAAGTACCTCTCATTTGATCAATGAGTAGGGAAATGAGGATAGGGACCATAGTAGTACCGATGGACTCATCGCTGTATCTACCATACTTCCTATGCTAGGATGACCTTCATTGATCTGGGATCAATGATACTGCTCTGGGAACAGTTGTAGGAGTTGTACCCACTATGACACTAACTTTGGGTCGGTTGAGACTGGTCTGGGACCAGTGGTACACACTCTGAGACTGACTTTGAGTCAGTGGAGGATGGTATGATACATCTTCGTTCATTGATCTGGGACCAATGATACTGGCCTGGGACCAGTGGTAGGAGTTGTACCCATTGTGACGCTGACTTTGGGTTGGTTGAGATTGGTCTGGGACCAGTGGTACACACTTTGAGACTGACTTTTAGTTAGTGGAGGATGGTATGATACATCCTCGATCATGATCTGGAACCAATGATACTGGTCTGGGAGCAGTGGTAGGAGTTGTACCCACTGTGATGCTGACTTCGAGTTGGTTGAGATTGCTCTGGGACTAGTGGTACACATTGTGAGATTGACTTTGCATTAGTGGAGGATGGTATGATACATCCTCGATCATTGGTATGGGATCAATGATACTGGGCTGGGACCAGTGGTAGGAGTTGTACCCACTATGATGCTGACTTCGGGTCGGTTGAGACTGGTCTGGGACCAGTGGTACACACTCTGAGACTGACTTTGAGTCAGTGGAGGATGATACTGGTCTGGGACCAGTGGTAGGAGTTGTACCCACTATGACGCTTACTTCGGGTCAGTTGAGACTGGTCTGGGACTAGTGGTACAGACTCTGAGACTGACTTTGAGTCAGTGTGATACATCCTCGATCATTTCTTCCTCTTCATAATTCAGACAGAGCAGAACAAAGTAGAGCAGAACAAGAGCAGAGCAGAACAGAGCAGATCAGAACAGGGCAGAACAGAACAGAGTAGAGCAGGTAGGATAGAGCAGGGGTCAAGCTGTACAGGGAAATGCATTTGATGGATGAATAGTAGCAATCGACAGACAGATTGCAAATGGAGTTCTCCCTAGTTGAGGGGGAGTGTTAAAATTGGAAACTAGGGCCAAACTCCATGTGGGTCATCTTATTCATGGCTGATAATATTTTTATTAGATTCCTCTCATCGAGAGGTGTAGGACTGATCTAAAGATCATCCGATTCCGATAAGTATTTATGGAGATATGAATTTATTTTGATTATGGAATAATTATCAAGCCGACCAACAACTCATGTAGGCTTAGAAGCCCAACAAACACATCTATTCATCATCAACATTTGTATATAAATATAGGAGGTCTTTTCCTCATTTGGACACACTGATCATCACATCTCTCTCTTTCTCTCTGGTGCCTGTCGAAATCTTGCACTAGTGCACGGCGAAATCTTGGACTGGTGCACGTCCAAGTCTTGCACTGGTGCATGGTGAACAACTCACCGGTGGAAACTTGACAAGTTTGATCTAGGGTCTGCTGTCCTAGTTTAGGGCTGATCTGGGGTTTGCTGCTGCTGATATAAATAAGATCTTTGTACTATTTCTCTGCTGAATTATTGAAGATAAAGGAAGTTTTGATCAAAGGGTTCCCCATATTGGAATTTGTCCTTGGCTAGCCGCCACATCTTGTGTCTCTTGTCTTGGGTTGTTTTCTATCGATCGTTTAATGTTCTATCTGCACTTTACTTTATGTACATGTGATTGCTAATCTGTGGATAATAATAAGAAAAAGAAGTAAACTGCTCTAAGCATAGAACATACCATAACTTAACACCATGCCATTTAGATTTCATCATCAACCAACAGTTTTGTTAAAGATGTAAACCCATTCTGCATGGTTATATTGTAAATGATCTTAGTAAGACCATCATGTATGTAACTATCTAGGTAAACATAGTATTTTGGTGACGTTTTCTACCCTAGGAGGTTTTTTGTCTCACTGATTCATCTATCTCTAGGCACAAATGATCGACAAAGTTTTTCCTTCCAACCTCACCCCAAAGCTAGGGTGGATTTTGTCGTTAAGATATTAAGTGAGTCTTAGTGTCTTTTATCGAGTGTATAATTCTAGCTAATTGGCTAGATTATTTTATTACAAATTACTTGGTCTACAAGATCATTTTTTTTGAGTCGCAGAATTGGGTAGATATTTGAGGGTCTATGACGAACAAATTTTCCCCCTTCATGTATTTAAATGTAAAATTTTGATGTAAAAATATTTAGTGCATGGTCTCTCATAATTAGACACCATGGATAAGTATTAGAGGGTTGGAAAAATAATTAATCCCCTCATTAGTCAATTAATTAAATTTTCTGACCAAATTAAATTAAAAATCCTAAGCCAAAAATTTAATTAATTTTGTGTCCTAGGTAAAATTAAATTCTCCAAAGGTGAAATTTGTGGGTTTCAAAGAAGTTAATTTTTGGATGTCCCTGACCAAAGGAATATTGAGGAAATCAAGAAATTTTGGACTCTTGGGCCTTGGTGGTTAAGTCAAAGTCAATTATTTGACGAAATTAACTACAAGTAATTAATTTTGAGTTAATTAAAAATTAATTAAATGAAAAATTTGAGTTTTTCTAAAAAAAATAATTTCAACAGTGATGATTAAAGATTAATTAAATCTTTATGAACGGTCAAGATTAATTTGACAAAGATCAAGCGAACTAGCCGTTGGAAAATTTGTTTATAAATTAGAGGTCGGTGTCAGTCTATTTTTCATCCGATCTTTGAATCGTGTACTAAGCTCTCATGCTCTCTTGTATACTTTTTTTGGAATAAATGCAAAATTCTTTGGGGTTTCAACTTGCGGTAGTGTTCCACTTCATGAATCTATGGTAACATTGTTTTAATTTCTGCTTAATATTATGTGAAATTTTTCAATCAATAGCCCTCTTAGAATAATTTGAATACGGGTACCTTATTCAGTTTGTCGGATATAGTGTAACATTTTTAATTTTGGTTGAAGTACTAGGTATCTCTATTTCTTCAGAATTTTATTGTTGTTCTATTTCTCTACTTGGTTTGATAGTTGATCTAGTGTTTGCAGAAGATCTGTTAGGTTTTCATTGAGTGTTTGCATGATGTTTTTGGGCTAGTACCTCTTTAAAATTTCAAAATTTATCTTTTAAATATTTTGTGGAAAATTTGATAGATCTGGTTAGGAAGAGCTTTATATCTTTAGATCCGGGAGTGGAATTGGACTCATACTTCTGAGATCTGATAGATTTGCAACCTTTGTGCATAGATCTGTAAATTTTTTTGTATAGATTTGAAGTTTTTCTAGCTTGGGTTTTGGGTTTTTGAGTTTTTGGGTTTTTCTAGTTTGAAGTTTTGCAGGTGCGGACTTGAAGGAAAAATTTAATTTGAAGCTAGATCTAGACCTTGGAGGGCAAAATCTGGCCACAATATCATTTTGCGAGGACATTATTCAAAATTATTTTCAGTTCGAGAGTTTCAAATTTAGATCTGAGGTTTTTCTGAGAGAAAATCTTAAAGCAGAAATATATCCGTTTGAAATTTAATTTTTTGGATTTGTTTTAAGGTTCTTGGGCTACCGTTTGCTACCCTGAAGCCCTTTAAAATTTCGCTGCTCCCTTTGTCTGCATTTTCCTTTCTTTTCTTCTCGAAATTGATCCTCTTTTTCTGCTACCAAAGGTCATGGTGCTACTACAGATTTGGGGTAACCACAATTCGGTGTTATGCTAACCGCAATAAAGGAATTCAGATCAACCGTCAGAGAATAAGGATCAGTGTAGTCACAATCTAGAAGAGATATATATAGCTCAAAAGGTTTTCGGTGGAATCTTTGTTTCAGTATACCATAGTGAACTAGTTTGGATTAAATTCAGAGTTATCGGTTATGTTATTTTATCTAGTTCGGATTAAATTCATAGTTATCAATTATGTTATTTTATCTAGTTCGGATTAAATACACTCTTTATCTTGTGATCATCTAAGCACATGCATAAGTCTAAGGAGATCGTAGATACAATGGTAATCTAAACCTTCTAAGAAGTACGAAAAGACAAGGTCATTATGAGTAATCTTTAAAGCAAGTTACATTTTGAGAAGCCAAAGATACTATCACTCAAGAAGGAACTGTCACCAATATGAAGAAGACAAGAGTCCATGCTAGAAAGATGACAATAAGACATGTTATGAGGTCTAAATTCAATTAGCAAAAATAAGTTGTTTATAACAACATAAGAAGTAGCCTATATGAAGTCCTGTAGCAACTATTTTCTTACAAGCCTTCTCTACAACATTCTACAGTTTGAGAACAACCTCTAACTCAAGCAAGTATTGTGATTTCTATGCTTTAGTCATCTAACAATTTGTTTACAGATTCCAAGGAGAGCATCAAGTCCTATAAAAGATTGATCTCTCAATTTAAGAAGTTCAAGGTATGTAAACTCGAGGTACGAATATTTATAAGCCTTTATTATATCTAATCTGAGATGGTCCATATAATCCAAGTCTAGAACATACAAGAACCTTAACCCTTATCTTCTAGGATTTATAAAGCAATCTAGGATGTCAAGCAAAATCTTAGTATTAATTGGAAGAAAAGATAAATCTGATTTTTATATAAAGAATTCAACCTCCATTGTTAGAAAATATGGATTGAAAGCTAACGTCATATTCTTGGTATCACATATTTTGCCTAGAAGTAGTTGGTACAGGTACAAAATATCATAGCACTTCAAGAAGTCCCTACAATTGTCAAGGAACAAAGTTATGTCTTAAACTACAAAATGTTGATTTCCTTATAATAAATGTTTATTCATTTTATAATCTATTACTAACATCATTATGTCTAGCATTGAATCATAATGATTCTTGTTTTGGGTGATTCATCACTTGATAAATCTACCCCCCTCATATTCTTAATTGACTTTATAGAACCCTAGACAGGTTCTTTGGAAAACCCTAACCTAAGGGTATGATAATGTTAATGTCTAAAACCCTAAAACATTTTAGGGTTACTTGAAAATGTTATTTGAAGTTTTTGTTGATGATGTCATGTTTGAGGTTTTGGTATGATCATGACAACCCTAACTTGTTAGGGTTGAAATGGTGTTGTCTGAAATCCTGAACCTTTAAAGTTCTAGTATAGTAGGGTTTTCTTTGCTATGTTATGAAACCCTAGATCTTTATGGTTTGGTTGGGCCTATAAGCAAAACCTTTGATATTTAATGAAAGATCCTAGGAATGGAGCCCTAGGTTTATATATGAGTCCATGTAGTCGAAACCTAGCTTGGTCTAGGTCAATATATGTCTAATGTGTTTGCCTGACATAGGTTATGCTTATAATTGATGATGAATTCCTAGATATGGGTGTTGATGTAATTATTGTTGGTCATGAGTCCTAAGGTTTAGAAACAAGCCCTTGTCAAAGATTGATATTCTAGGATGATGCTGTTTGGTAAATCTAGGGTTTTGCAGCTAAACCCTAGTAGTAGTTAAATTCTCTAGTATGTGTGATATGACAATCTGGAATCTATCTATATAGTGAGTGTTGAGTTTGTATAAATAAGAAATCTAGGGTTTACTTGAAATCCTAGTAGGGAGTCTAACATATGAAATTTGGAAATTGTTAGATGTATTAATCCAATTTGTTTCTAAGGTTTGCTATGTGAAAGATCATGTCATGTTATTAAAAATAATATTGAAACCCTAGATATAATGAGTTTGATATCTTGATGAGCTATGAATGTGATTTAGGGTTTGTAACAAGACTTGGGCAAGAAGTTGAAGTATTCAAGTATAGTCTCTTGCTGATTATGTTTGTAATATGCTTCTGTTATTATAAGATTTTAGATGGCTAACTTCATGCCTCTATAATTTTCGCTGTACTTGCTATCTAAGTTGTGCAGGTACATAGACTTCAAGGTGGTGAAGATGATTGAAAGAAAAGTTGATATGATAAGCATGATATGAACAATGATGGTAATGATAACTTTGATGAGATGAATGGAAACCACGAAAGATTCTCTGTTGTCGAAAAGAAGCTGATCTACTTGGGTTAAGAGGGAGCCTAGATAGAAGAGATCTCCCTTAGTTAAAGAAGGATCTTGGATAGAGAAAATCTTCCTGATTGAGAGGGAGACCATAGTTTTGATCGGAGAATGAATTTTGAAGGATATGTTGCCGTATGTGAAGTTGAAAAGGAAAGATTTGGTTGATAGGCCTACTGTGTTGAGAAGCAGCATCAGGAAAACCTCGATGGTTTGTGTTTATTTATGAATATGTGAAAGTATATTATTGGGGTTGTGTTTAAACCTCTTGAAGGTTTTGATAGCATGCTGGTTACCGATCAGTTTGATCGGGAGATATTTGTTGTCCTTGATCTGTTGCATCAAGGAGAGGCTTTGTGAGTGAAGCATTGCCTGGGAGGACATCTGGCTGGCACTTTGTGTTGATGTCTAGGTCTCAAAGTAGGGAGGGTGGTGTGGGTCTTAGAACTTTGACCGTGGATACGCACCTAGGTCCCTGGGTTGATTGTTAGCAAGTAAGCTTGATGGTACCTAGAGTGGCCGAAAGCTTGAGTCCATCTTAGTCCCACCCGGATAGATTGCCTTGGCCAGGGATCTAGTCCATGGCATTGCAGTGCCTAAACTTCTTCATAGAAGATGTGTTTTGAGATCTTCCACATACCTCTATGATTATATGTAAATATGAATACCTCCCTAGTTAAGAGGAAGTGTTGAAGAATATAACTAGGTTTGGTCTTCATAAATTGTACTTGAGTCAAAATGTAATATTTGTCAAAAGAAAGCAAAATAATTTTTTATTATTAATTTATTCGATTTATCAAAGAATGGCTTTCATGCTTGGGTCGATTGTCTTAGGGCAAGCCTCCATTGTAGGCTTTAGATTATTGTCTAAGTCAAATTTTGTTTGAAGACTCCTCCATCCATCAAGGTCTCATTGCAGCCGGCCTAAAAAAGAATCCTCATGAAGTCGGCCTCCCTCAAAAGATCACATGTGGGCCTAATACAATGACACAACTCTTCATATGTTCATGGCGTCTCATTAAAGATGGAAAAACAACTATATATAAGTGTATAGGAACTTTGCTCAAGAGGACAGTTCAGAGTTCAAATTTTTAGAGTGGTATTTTCAGTAAATAGAGGTTCGGTGATTTCTGAGATGGTCTTTTGGTGATCTCAGAGACAATCATAGAGAAGTTCAAATAGGGATTTCAAAGACATATGCTTCGGTGTCTTTACAATGAAAAGTTTGGATACCACAATGTGCACAGTGTGGATGACTTCAGCTCGGTGCTATTTCAGAACGAGAGCGAATTCAGTTTGGTACTATTATAGTTGTGCTTTCAAAGTATCTCGGTGCTATCACAATGGATGAAGGAGCTCAGATTGGCTGCAGAGGTGATCTCTTGATCATCTTCCTTGGGAGGTTTAGTGATTGAGCCCTTAACATGATCCATGGCCTCATTTTCTATGAGGTTTAGATCTATCCTTTTCTTCCATGCAAGAAAATTTGAAGCCCCAACCAGTTCGTTGCTTTCCTTACAAAAAGACATTTTGACATATTCAGATGTAGACATAGATATACTTACTTGTGAATATGATCTTTCAACTTGCTACCTTCTTGATTTTGATGGTGATATAGGTAATAGAAAACTTCTCCTTGATGAAGATGGTTTTCTTCAAAAGTGACCGTTGACTCCAAAGAGAGGGAGATCACCTTAGATCTTTTGATGATGGTGACAATGTTCTTGATCTTTCTTCCCTTGGATGAGTAGACTTCGAGATGGTCTGATCTTTTTATTTGAGTAGAGATAAGACTCTTTTGAGGTCTCCTTCGTTGTGATGATATGATGAGTGAGGATCCCAAAAATGCTTCTAGTGTAGACTTCTCTTTCGATCCATCTAGGGTTTTGATAGTTTTCTTTTAGATGATGATGTAGCCCTTGTCTTCT
Organism: Pinus taeda; assembly: GCA_000404065.3. Lineage (NCBI taxonomy): Eukaryota > Viridiplantae > Streptophyta > Pinopsida > Pinales > Pinaceae > Pinus > Pinus taeda. The sequence continues at coordinate 58,999 of APFE030788423.1, forward strand.
TGGAGAGAGAGGATCTTCTTTTGATTCCTTTGATGCCCTTTTTGGTCTTTGAGCGCTTGAGTGTCCCTTATGGAGCTGCTCTTTCTTAACTTGTCACCTTAGCTCTAATACCATGTTGAGAAATCTAGGGCCAACACAGGAGGTGATTTCTCTATTAATGATCATTGCTTGTGAATAATTTTTACTTCTTTTGAGTAGGTTCTTCTTTATCTTTGACTATTATAGTGTTCTCTTCATCAAACAACTATCAAAATATGAACATCAATGAGACAAGGGACACAAGATGTAGGCGATCAGTTAAGGCCAGAACCTCTCCAATTTGAGAGGAAAACCCAAACGAATTCTTCTTCTTATAGAGTCTTCTTTAAGTGATGAATTCCAAGACCAAGACCCTTGACCTAACAACCTCTCCAAGTCCAAGTCACAAAACTTTCTTGAAGCAATTCTTCTTCTTTGAGTCAATGCTAGTCAAACTGCTTGCTTCACCTTAGATCTTGGCTTCTGTTTAGATTTCAGCCTATTGACTCAAACCTGCAATTCTCGACCTCTTAGAAACCCTAGTTGCAACACGTGTGAGGGATAAACAATAATTTTACCCCTTGATTCCCTTCGCTTGGATAGAGTCTCTTTCTTCTACAATTCAGCTTGTAAAGTGACTTGGTTTCTTCCTTGATTTAGCCTCCAAGATGACTATGGTAACTTCAACTTCTTCTGCATCAGATGATACTAGTCTTCCTTGCGTGTGTGAAAGGTATTTGGCCCAAAATAGATTAAGATTACTTCAGATTTTTCTTCTCCTTTCTTTGCTTGATGAGAGGCTTCTTTTATTTGTGTTTTTCACACTTGATTTTCTATTTTAGATGCTTGAATCGATGATCTCCAAGTGAGGCTGAGACCTCCTTTATATAGTAGTCTACCCATGAAATTAAGCCAACTTGTGCTAGTGTGTAGGCCGACACCCTTTTTTAGGATGATCTCCATCTCCTTTTGAAGGTCGACTTGATGGAGTACTTGTGACAAGGTCAGGGAGGGTTTATGACTCAAATACATTCTCTTTTATAATATGTAACATGCCCAATGGGTCTTCAATACATGACATTGACTCAATAGACTATATGACTTAATCACCAAACCTAATAACTCACAATGGGAGCTTCATCTATAAAATAAATTTTTTTGAGCATGAAATCCATGACTCAAGCATAACATAAATAATTTTATTTTCTTCTTTGCATCAATTACATAAAATCATGATTACACATGTCATTATGAAGACTGAACCTAATTACATATTTCAACATGACCATACCAAATATGTTGAGGTACATTGCCACTTCATCAAACAACTTGTAGAAGAGGGAAGAAGTAATCCGAAATGATCAGGAAAGTGATTCGAAATGGATTAATGGATGATCAAGGATCCAAAAAAGGCCAAAAATTCAAAGTCATTAGATTTAAGCGAAAGCAGTGCCATCACATAGAGCTCAGGAAAACGATTCCAACACAACTTGAACGGGCGAAAACCGACTTTGTATGAAGAAGTTATTCAAAGTCAAAGTTTTCAGGGCAAAATCCAAAAAGTCAAAGTCAATAGTCAACGGACAGTCAAAGGTCAAGGTTTGATTGCCATGTGGCATCATGAGAAGGTGACAAGTGGCAAGTTGTGATTGGCACATAACCAATGATGCGTTGACAAGTGGTAGGTTGTAGTTGGGTGCATTGGGACCAATCCCAAGGCGACACATGGCCTCATTGGATTAGTCAAAAATTTGTTAAGGGCTTCGACGGACTGGACGAGATTCGAACTTCCGACCTCTCGGCATCAAAGCCGACACGTTGTCGTTGAGCTATGAAAATTTCTTGTTAAACAAACCTCTGACGCATTTATTTAAAGGGATAATGTTTGTTATTAAATGAAAATAATGGTAGGAACCCACCATTATTGGTGGCCCCGCGATACCTCTGCCATACTTATCATAACCAACATACCCCCGCCATGTTATATGTTGCCTCCACCATATCTAACTCAGCGATAGTTACCAACTTTATCCTCCAACCATAACTCCTGCCATAACCAACGCTTCTTCGAATTCTCATGGTGGTACTTTATTTCGTTTAATATTTAATGTGACATATGGTTATACGTTGTAGATTGTGGAGTGACAAGGGTTATTGCTATACAATGTATATTGTGGAGGAAATGGGCGGTGGGTATGGCTAGACCCCCACCACCATATATTAAAAAATATAATTTTGTTATGTATCTTATCATATCACAATGGAGCGGCGGGGAGGTTGGGATTTGATCCCTTGATTAGATAATAAATAATAATCATAATAATATAAATATAATAATAAATAATAAGTAAATTAACTAATGGTTAGTTAGTTAATAATGAAAAGACATGTCTTAGAGACATGCCTGTTCGTGAAAGGGTAGTTACCTGGCTATATATGTAAAACCCTCATTCTCATTTGTATTCATCCTACATCAATTATTTATATAATATACAATTTACACTTACTATCCTACGATGGATGTATTTGTCTACGAAGTATTATAAATATTTCTGCTGCATATACGATTGGTGGTCGTTTACATTGGTATTAGAGGATTCCTTGTGAAGTATGAACTTTATTCATTACATTGGTATCAGAGGTATTCGATCCTCTGGTTGCTTAATTGCTACACAGAGCCATGTTCTCCGATCCAGGGCTTTGACCGTCAAATTCATCAATAGTGTTGTCGTTTGAAGTGTTTCGCTACAAGAATTTGGAGTTTCTCCATTTCGCTATCAAGCATTTGGCCATTCAATAATAATAATAAAGAAAACTTAATATATATATATATATATATATATAATATATATATATATATATATATATATGGAGAGAAAATAAAAAGTCAAAAAATAGAGATTAAACAAAAATAAAGAAAAATCAAAATTCAAAAAAAGAAAAAAGAAAAAGAAAAAAGAAAATAAAATAAGTACATATAAAAGATTAAAAAAAAAGATCTAAAAAAAGTAAATAAATATAGTCCAATGTAAATTTTGAAGGAGAACATTCATATATATAAAAATGTTCTACAGTATTGATAAAAAGTGCATGATAAAGTAAAGAGGGAATCTTTCCAAATATATTTAAAACTATACGTAAGAGAAAGAAGAGTAAATAATATTATCTTGATTCTTCATTAAATGGTTTACAAGCCCGTGGTTTTAGAAACCCATGGTAATTTCCTATGGTATTTTAAAAGTAAAAGAAAAACAAAAGGAATACAAAATCTCTTGATGTGAAAGGTAAGTTTTACTTTTTATATTATACCCCAAAGAGGTGAATAGCCACGTTTCACTAGGGTTGTAACTTTTTGAAAAAAAAAACAAATACTGTAAATAAAAGATATATAAAGAGAATTATTATATTATAAAGGGGTATTTAAAGAAAAGTTCAAGTCATAAAATTATTGAAGGAGAAACTATCAGTGAAGAGTTTACGTTAAAGTGAAGTTGAATTAAAGTTTAAAGAGTTATATGAAATTAAAAAAATAAATTCCAAGAACAATAAGATATTTAAAAGAAGCCAATTGAAACAATATTTAAATATTCTTTTTAAAGTATAGAAGGAAAAAAAGCGTAAGTAGAAATATATAAAAAGAATACAAAGGAGTTTTGAAATATTAAGGATAATAGGAAATTGGATTAAAAGAGTTTTGAAGAATTATATATATATATATATATTAAAAAGACACTTTTAAAGGAGGCTTGAAGTACAAAGTCCAAAGGAACTTTAAATATATACCTAAAGTCATCTTGACAAAACAAAATGAGATTAATCATTGAAAAAAAATGATGGAGGTCAATTTTAAAATGATGAAGGAAGAAAGGTTTTCCTATAATGGTCTTTCAGTTACAGATCATAGAGTAATTACATTAAAAGGAAGTATCCAAGGAAGAGAAGTTAATGTCGCCATCAACCCAAACAACGATAAAAATTATATCAACATCAACTTGGCAAATCAACTATTAATTCCAGAGCTAAGCATTGGTGTAAAGAAAAATACTTTTGACCAAAACGATTATAAAATTAGTGATCTACAAGTGACAATAGGTTATTATGACTACATATCTCAATTTCATGTTGTAAGGACGGATAAAAACACTGACATCATACTCGGTCAACCCTGGTTTAAGGATTTGGGTACATTCATGTTAAATATAAAGAAACAAGTTTTGACATTTCCTTATAAAGGGAAGATGGTCATGTTTCGAGGCATATCAAGTGAATCAAAATCAATAAAACTTCATTAGAAGATCTTAAGAATATCTCAGATTTGATGTTTCAAGATAACGAAAAAATTGTATCAAAGAAGCAAAAAGAGCTTGAAGAAGTCATCTGCAGCAAAAACAAAGAAATTTCACACCTCAAAGATCACCAAGAAAAGCTACTCGAACAAGTGAAGAAAGCTAACGCATCAAAGAAGGAACTCAATGAGCATTTATTAGAAGAAGAAGAAGAAAATTTACGTTTAAAGAGCCTTAACCAAACATTAGTAGAACAAATCAAGTGTTTAAAAGACGAGAAGCGTGAAGGCCAAAATAAAGTTGACTCAGAGAATGAGGAATGCTTACGTCGTAAAAATCGTAATCAAAATCTGCTCAAACAGATTAAAAAAGTTAAGGACGAAAAGAAATCATTGATGAATAGGTTCAAAGAACTTGTCGCAAAGGAAGCATCAAAATCTCTAGATGTTGCAGTCCAAACTGAAGAAACAAAGATCAAGACCACTAATCTCGTAGTTCAGGCAAATCCAAACCCCATTGAAGTAAAAACGTACTCAGAAGTTGTCGTTCAAACATAGAACACCCCAAATAAAGATTTAGTAGTTAAGTCAACAACAACAATGCCTGATGGAAATCAGGAAACTGTCATAAAAACGTTAAAGGAAGTTCAAACAAGAAAAACTCCTTATCTAGATCTGAATCACAAGAGTAGACACCTTAATCAATCTATGAATCTGTATCACTCAAAACATAAACAACAAGCTTATGTTACAAAGAATATTGAAGTGAGCTCACTTCAGTCCACTGATAACAATTTGTTACAAAGTTTCAGTGATCAGAAGATTCCACAGAAGGTTAATCTAGGATGGTCCGATCTATTCTCAGTAAGACAATTTTGTATATCACTCCAAGGATCATGTCAGCTTGTATCGACAAAGACGATTGTTCCGAGACAAGAAGGCATCGTAGCAAGAATGATATTAGGCAGAAGACATTCATAGCAGAAAAGAGATCAAGACCTTTCATCAACAAGCTTTGATGACAAAGCTTTTTGAAGTTGAAGGCAATGTTATGAACATAAATTATGTAAAAATAAATAAAAATAGATAATAAATAATAATCATAATAATATAAATATAATAATAAATAATAAGTAAATTAACTAATGGTTAGTTAGTTAATAATGAAAAGGCATGTCTAAGAGACATGCCTGTTCGTGAAAGGGTACTTACCTGGCTATATATACAGGACCCTCATTCTCATTTGTACTCATCCTACATCAATTATTTATATAATATACAATTTACACTTACTATTCTATTTAGTTAACCATAAATCAAATGAAAACAAGTTATCCAGAGAAGGTTGTAATTGTGATGAAAGTGATGATCATGAATGATTAAATATAAATGCTCAAAACTTTAACATGCAAGATATTCTAGCAACTAAATACCATGAAGAGCTATGAAATTTAATCGCTAAGCAATATATGATTCTAGAATTAAAATGATTCTATTCAATAACCCAGATCTAGAAAAAATTATCTTTCTCTTATAGTCAATTTTTAGATATGATTCTAAAACATTAATTGCGCTTGACAATAGAGAAGTCAATACTACAAAATTCTCCCTTTAAAATTTTACACTTAACACAAAAAGACACCAAGGAACTTTAGATTAGAATTTAATTATTCCTTAGGTAAATTTTTAATGTGAAAATTTAATGTGGCAAATGTTTAACTGAATTTTTTAATGTGACCAAAGATAAAAATTAAAGACCTTAAATAAATTTAAATTTTTAATGGGCCGCAGGCCACATAAAAATTTAATTTTTTAAATGTGAAAGTGTAGGTCCTCTTTTTGATTTAATTCTTTATTAATCTCATAGTCACAAATGAAAATTTTAAATTTTTTAGTTTTTTAGATGTTTTAAAAAAAAGGCAATCAAAACATAAATCAAGTCATAGGTTTAAGAAAAAATAAATGTAAAACAAAAACAAAATTAAAATCAAATGAAAAAATAAAAAATATCGAAAAGTCAAAAACAAAAAAAGAAAAAATAAAATTTAATTAACTAAATCCTAACCTAAACTAAAATAAACAAGAAAAATCAAAATTAAAACCTAAACCTAACGCATACATCAAACATAATATAAATAAAAAAAAAAATCGAATTGTTTTGTTGTGTGTGCATTGCAGGTTGAGAGCGCAGCGATGGGAGGAAGCTATGACATGATGGAGCTACAACGTGTAGGCAGAGGCGGCAAAAGGGTTTGCAGATCCGTAGGAAGGGAATGGAAGAATGAGGGCAACAATGAAGGAGAGTTGTTGGTTGAGGGAGTTTAAGCAGCACATCGATAGCAACGATGAGGTGAGCGATGGAAATCGCAGAAAAGAGGAGGGCGAGCAGAAACGAAAGGCAGCCGATAAGGAGAACGCGGAAAGGAAGGAAGGGCTCAAGGGAGGTAAGACAAGCTGCAGGCAAGGAGAGACGTAGGACCAACACTTGGAGGAAGAGCTCGAGGGAGTTGGGCAGAGAAAGGCAATGATCGAGCCACAACAATGGAGGAATAAGGGGTTTCTAAAAAACATTTTGAAATTTGCAGTAGATTGAAAACCCCAAGCAATATATTTTTTTCTTGAAAAATTCCAAAGAAGGAAAAACGCAACCAAACGTTGGTACTCAAACCCTTGATTTTTTTTTTTCTAAATTTTTTGATTTAAAATGATCTATCATTTTGCTTCAGATTTATCCTTGAAACCCTTATATTTTTTTTCTAGATCTAAGAATTTTTAAACCCTTAGGACTGTAAATTTTTTCTAAAAAAATGTCCCTACAAAATAATATTGAGGCTAGATCTTACCATTTAGGGCCTAGATCTGGCTTCAAACAAGAATTCTGCTTCAGATTTGTACCTGTAATGACAAAAACGAAACATGCAGAAATGATATATCCAATGATGAAATTAAAAAAAAAACCCAAAAAGCCAGTTAAATTACGATAATTACAAGCTGAAGGCTCTAAGTAGCCAGATCTATCATTATGCTGCACATAAATTAAAAGATTTTTTAAATTTTAAAGGAGGTGCTAACTCAAAACCCTTCGTGCATCACCAATCAAAATCTTCTGATCAACCTAGAGCTAATTTCGCTGGTCTCTTCAGAAAATACGAATCGGGAGCTCGCTGGTTCAACCGAAAACTTCCCCTAACGCCTGATGATCTAAATCAAGATTTCCTTGCAAAACTCGATCCAACCATTAAAAATAGAGCGAGAAAATAATAATAAAACTTAGACAAATAAAGATACTTGCTATTATGTTCAAAATTTAAATTATTATTCAAACACCAGCCACTGAGCAAGATACTTGTACTTAAATCACTCTTCAAAATCTATCATCAATGGCTTTAGAAAAAGTTATGTATGAAAATAACACATCTTAGAGTATTCCCATGAAGAGTAACACCAACAGAATTTAACCCCAAAGTCTTTTTTAGTTATCCAGAAAAAAGATTACACTAGAGCTTCTTGCTAAGCATATGACTCAAAGATCGGATCGATTGACTGACAAATGACTTCCTATTTAAAGATAAATCTTGCAATGGCTAGTTCGAGTGATCCTCGTAAAAGCAATTTCGTTTGTTGATGAAGATTAAAATTTCTTTTAATCTCATGTGTCGAAATATTTAAATATTGAGGAAATTTGAAATTTTTATTTAAATGCATTTTAATTAACTCAAAAATATATTTTTTGTGTTAATTTCCTAAAGAAATTGACTTTGACTTAACCCCTGAGATCAAAGGTTTACAATTTATCAAAATAATTAATTTACCTTATTCCCGCAACCTTTTAAAATTTAATTCTTTAGGACTGACGAATTTTGCCTTTGGAGAATTTAAATTTACCTAAGGTCTAGAATTAATTAAATTTTTGGCTTAGGATTTTAAATAATTTTTGGCCAAAAAATTTAATTAATTAACCTATGAGGGGATAAATTATTCTTCCAACTCTCAGGACACTTTGCATACATGACACGGTTCTGCTGAGATTATTTACATCATATACATGCAGAATGAGTTTACATTATAACATGATGATCAAGCTAATGACGATCATTGGACGGCACAAACATATCGATCAGGTGCTATCCCTTTTGCAAAAAAAGGGGGTGTACTGCTATGGGTAGTTGACATGTAGTGGTCAACCTCTGGCTCTACTTGGGGACACGTTTTTGCACGGGAGGAATGTGAGAATCCATAATCTGTGTCCACGCAACACACAAGATAACATAAGTAGCGTCCATCCAGAAATCATCATATAATATTAAACACATGAAAGATATAAGCTCTTCATTTATTAACAAGTCTAGTAACATGCAAAACATAAATTTGACATAACTACAAAATGAAATGCTGAAATGAAAGGGTGTAGGGTTAGGAATACAATACAAAGAATGCCCAGTGGCATTAGATGTCCTCTCTGAAGTACAATTTGAGCATTTGGCCATTTGCGGATAAATCCAGTGGTTTGCCTTCCAAAATGCTCAAATGGAATGAGTTGGGTCCAACAATGCCTCGAATGATGTATGGTCCCAGCCACAAATTGTCAAATTTGTTATGCTTTCCTGGTTTTCCATTCTTTTGATCCCACATTGATCCCACAATAAGACCATATCTCCAACCTACAAAGATCTAGGACGAGATTTTTGTCAAAGCTTTTCTTGATGTTCTATTGATTCTTATACATATTATCAAAAGCCTTCCTACAAGTTTCATCCAACTCTACAAGCTGATCAATTCTATTATGGACAATAGTTTTATCGTTAGTAAAGTGTTGAAGGAGTTGGTAAGTTGGCAATTTAAGGTGCACTGGCAAAGTTGCATCCAGGCCATAGACTAATTCAAAGCGACTTTTACCAATAGCTTTCCTTTTCGTTATCCTATCTGCCCACAAAGCATACTCGATTTTACTGTCCCAAGATTGCTTGTTATCTCCTACTATTTTCTTGATAATGGTTATAAGATTTTTATTACTTGATTCAGCCAGGCCATTACCCTGAGGATAATAGTTAGATGAATGAGATAACACGATGTCGTACTTAAAACATAATGATGAAAGTTCCATAGAACTGAAAGCCTTAGCATTGTCAGTGGTTGTCTTGGCAAGGACACTAAATCTAGTAATTATTTGATTTTCAAGAAAGTCGATAATAACCTTTTTAGTGGCATTCATAGCTAGAATGGCTTCTACCCATTTTGTAAAATAATCAGTATTGGTCAAAATCCATGAGTAGCCAGTGCTAGAATTTTCGTGGAATTTCCCTATGAAATCAAGACCCTAGCGTTGAAAAGGAGCCTCAATAACCACAAGTTGAAGGGGTAGGGCAGCTAGCTTCTACTTCCCAGTGAATAGTTGATAGGCTTGGCAACTCTTGACAAATTTGTGCACATCAGTAAAAATCGAAGGCCAGTAATATCCAACTCGAAGGATTTTGTGGGCGATAGTTCTAGCAGCATAATGCCCTCCACAAAATCCAGAGTGAAACTAGGAAATCAACTTTTAAGACTCAATTTCATCAACACATCTAAGTTAATGCCCTCTAGATTTCGCCACCCAAGGCCATCCTTCATGAGGCAATACTTAGAAGCATTTAACCTAAGAGCCCTTCTTTTATGAGCAACTAAATGATTAGGACATGCAAGATTCAACAGGTAATATATAATATCCTTGTACCCTTCATGCTCTCCTAGCCTTTGTAGCTTAGGTGAAGATGAATCGTTAAGACAAATCAAACCAAGATCTTTTTCGTTACTTTCAGTTAACATCTCGGCTAAACCTTGACCCTTGACCAACTTGGTGGGTTTAATTTCCAAATCATATTCTTGAATTTTCGTTACCCACCTAGCGTAGGTCCCTAAGCAATCAATTTGACTTAATATATCTTTGACAACGGAATGTGGGACGAAAGCTATGACTTTGGAATATCCCACATTTGTCCTGAAATGCTTAAGAGATTTAACTAAGGCATAAGCTTGCTTTTCCATGGTAGTGTAATTAAACTCATAATTCTGGAGCGCTCTACTCATGAAAGCAATACGCTGTTCTTGCCCATCTTTATTTTTTTGAAGTAAGACATCAACAATGGTATCCTCAGAAGCAAAGGAGAAAATCATGAAATCCTTGGAATAATCTGGACTGATTAAAATAGGAGCTTTGGCTATAGCATTCTTTATTTCTTGAAAAGCCTTTCTACTATCTTCTTTCCACATAAATTTTGCTTCTTTTTTCAAAAGAATTTGAATAGGCTTTGCTAATTTTGTGTAATTCAGAATAAATCTTCTAAGGAAATTCCTGAGAAGGATTGGAGGGATTTTAGATTATAGGGCAGAGTAATCTTTTGAATTGCCTCAACTCTTTCAGTAGCAATCTTGATCCCATCCTTTGAAATTATGTGACCAAGTAACTTCCCTTCAGTTACCCCAAAGATAGATTTGGCAGGATTTAAGGAAATGCCAAACTCCCTACATTTGTCAAAAACTTTCCTAAGATGACTTATATGATCAATACAATTCTTAGAAAAAACAGTAAGGTCGTCTTGATATATTTCAATGAATTTTCCAATTAAACCCTTAAAAGCATAGTCCACAGCCCTTTGGAAAGTAGCCTCAGCATTCGTTAAACCGAAAGGCATTCTTATGTATTCATATGTTCCCTATGTTGCAATGAAAGTTGTTTTATGTCGATCCTCCTTTTTTACCCAGACTTGATTATACTCGGAAAAACCATCTAACAATGATATCATCTCGGATCCTGTCACTCTTTGCAACATGGTCTCCATATTAGGCAAAGGGTAATTATCCTTTTTACAAGGTAAATTAAGGTTTCTGAAATCGACACAATCTGATCATACCATTCTTTTTCCTAACGATTGCCAAATTTGAGCACCATGTAGAATCCCTAGTTTGAGCAATAATGCTAGGAACAAGCATCTTTGTGAATTCCTTTTGGACTAAGGGGGCCAATTTAGGATTTATTTGTCTAAGTTTCTGACAAAATGGCTTAACATTTTCATCTTTTAAGGGAATAGTATGTTCCATAACATCTTCCCTATAGCCTTTTAATTCATTGTAAGAAAAAGCTAAAACATCCCTATACTCGTGAAGTGAATTTATTAATTTCTTCTTTCATCATCATTAGTACCTTTATCAATTTTAATAATTCTAGGATCTTTAGATGTACCAATGTTTACTTCAACAAACTCTCCAGGATCAATTTTATTTTCCTCTTTCTTCTTAACAGCATCATGCCGATCAAAGTGTTGTTCAAGAGCAACAACATTTCGAAGAGTAGGATTTAAATATCTTCATCTTTATCAGGTCCATCCTCATAATTTACTTGAAAACCTTGAAACTCATCCAAATTATCTAAGAAGCGAATAATCTATCTTTCATCATCAAAGACCTGCCAATGCACAAAATTATCTGGGACAGAAAACAATTTCCATCTTAATTTTATATTCAATTAAATTATCAGATAATTGCATAGTGGAAGCAACAACAACTGACTCATCGACCAAACTATTTTGCTCCCTGGGATAGCTTCACGGTTAATGGCATCAAAATACTCCATGGTATCCCACACAACATTTCGATATTTTTTTAATCTCGATTTTTACTTGTAAATTTATTTTTAATTTGCATGATAACTAAATTTGAATCACCATTGATACTTAGCAATTTAACTTTTAAAGCTTTTGCCAATTAAATACCCAACAACAAGGCTTCATATTCAGCCACATTGTTGGTCACTTCAAATTCTAAACGATAACCAAATTTGATAATATGACCAAGGGGAGATTTTAAGACAATTCCCGCACCTTTACGATGCCTAGATGCTGCACCATCAAAGTATAAATGCCAAACCTTATCTTCAACCTTGGCCTCCAAGGGAATGATAGGATTAGACAGGATAGGATGATTCCCAAGGCTAGGCTGTTCACTTATGATCTCATTGTGGGGACTTTTAGGATCTTCCACATGGAATCTCCTTTCAGGCTCTCTCTTTAACTTAAGATATCTTTGACCATTAGGGGAAGGAATGATTGCATAAGACCAATTCATTTGTATGCTTCCTCCTAAATCGAAGGCCCATTTCCTAGACAACAACATACCCCAAGCATCAGGGACATCAACCACAACTCTGTCCATGACAATCATGATGTCAAGGTAAACAGATAGATGGACTTGCAAGTCTTTAATTAACCTGTGAACTTCAATTTTCTTCGAATCCATGGCACATATGTTGTAGTAAAGCCTAGATATCCTTAAATTAAGCTGTTCCATGACTCTCTTAGTCATCACACAAGCATAAGCACTAGAGTCAAGCATGTAGTTATATAACCGATAATTATTAACAAGCAATGTAATGAAAAAAGGAGAATGCCCTTTGTTATCGGATTCCATACTTTGCAAATACACGGGAGCATCCTGGTAGAAAGCCTCATGAGTTTCCTCTTGAGTTGCATTCACTTGGGTATTGCTAATAGCACTCAATAACTTGGCCTTCTGGGAGGGGATCTTCACTATTTTGGTGACAGGAACCAAAACTTTAGAGTTATTAAACCAACCTCGTAAATCAATATTCACATCAGAAGCTGATTCAAGGTTAAGACTTTGAGAATTAACTTGATTACCATTTTGACTTCTTCTCTGATAGGTTAGCCCCTTGTCATTAGCAATTTCAAGAATTCGCTTAGGAGGAATTTCCTCACTAAAAGTTTTAACCAAGACATTAGTTTCTTGACCAAAATTATTAATGCTATATGAAGATGTGAAAGGTCTAACGGGTTGACTATTTCCCTTGACCTCTTCCCAATTCTCTTGCGATAGATGATTTTCTTTACCAACCACATTTATTTGATTATTTGTCCCAAGCATCTTGTGATGCATGATTCTCTTAATAATGGGACAAGTAGCTTCTTCATGAAGCTCATCACAGGCCCTACAGTAAGGCAGGGTATCCTCCACAAGATTATTAGTTTCAAGAGGATTGGGAGGCCTCTGGCCATTGGTTTGACCTTTTTTCTGCCAATTATTTCGATTATTATTATTATTTTGACCCCTAGGTTGAGGATTTTTCATTTGAGCTCTTTCCATTTGAATCAACCTAGGCTGTAATGTAGGTATTTCTTTAGCATGATCAACAATCATCCTAGCTTGATTTAACTCCATCTTTTCCAACTTCTTATGCAGTTTTTGCATGGGTTCTTCTTCGGATTCCTTTTCTTTTCCTTTAGCTTCTTTTAATTTAAAAACAGATCTATCAAACCCAGGAATTTCAGATTTGCTAGAAGCCTTCTTATCTTTTTCCAGTTCTAAAGCTATGAGTTGACAAGCCTTGTAGTCAACATGCTTGGACCTTCTTAGCTCATAAGAATTGTCAGGATTGAAAGCATCGAGATAATATTCTAGAAGCATTTTCTCAGTTGGTTTGTAATCATTAGATATCTCTTTATGCATACCATTAAACCTTTTATTAAATTCTTCACATGTCTCATTTTCTTTCTTTTTAATGACGCTAATGGCTTTTGTTAAAAATCGATCTTCTTTCTTATCACCAAATTTCTCTCTAAAAGCATTAAGGAGGGAATCAAATGAATCAATGCTATGATTAGGCTTATCCCTAAACCAATCCATAGCATCTTGCTCAAGGGTCAAGATGAAGCATTCCATTTGCACATCCTCATAATTATGAGCATGAGCGAATTTAGCCCACCAAGTTTGAAAAGCATATAAATGATTTTTAACAGTGATTGCATTATTTCCTTGGAAAGCAGGCAACCTATCTATACCAATATTAGGAAGGTTATGGGGATAACCTTGGATGTTAGCAAAGTTAAGAGGCTCATATATATCCATAATGTCTGGAATGGGAGGATTCAAGAAGAGTGAATGGATGTCACAGGGAGCTTCCTGACCGAGATTGTCGAGGAGTGTACAAGAAGGGAGCTTGTGTAATCTAGCTCTAAAAGCCCTCTCAGGATCTGAAGCAGGATTAGGCAAGCTGCTTGGGTTCCTCCTAGTACACGTCCCTGTAGAAGATGAAGGAAGTGGAGTTGCCACCTAGACAGAAATCTAACTTAGACACAGAAGATGATATGACAAAATTTAGATGAAGATGAATGGGTGAAGATGAAAGGATCAAATGATGAGAAGAGGTTGAGAGGATCAAGGAAAAAAAAGTCTTCAACAACGACGCTAAAAAATGTTGTTGCATAAAGTGTCTAGGCATCGTGACAACTCTTAGAGTAAGAGTTGTCACTCTAATCCTTACTCCGTTTAAACTCTCTCCTAGACAAGTCAAGGGGGGCTGCCCCTAGGGTGAATGAATGAGGGTAGCCTATGGAACACAGGCTCTAGGAGACTCAAGGATGAACAACTTGATGATTATAAAACAAGTCTTGGTTAACCGAGATGGATAGATCAAACAATTAAGATGAATACAACCATAAGATAGAAATGATTTTAGACCAGTGCCTTAATATTCAGTTAACCATAAACCAAATGAAAACAAGTTATCCAGAGAAGTTTGTAAATGTGATGAAAGTCACGATCATGAATGATTAAATGTAAATGCTCAAAACTTTAACATGCAAGATATTCTAGCAATTAAATACCATGAAGAGCTATGAAATTTAACTGCTAAGCAATATATGATTCTAGTATTAAAATGATTTTCTTCGATAACCCAGATCTAGAAAAATTTATCTTTCTCCTATAGTCAATTTTTAGATATGATTCTAAAACATTAATCACGCTTGACAATAGAGAAGTCAATACCACAAAATTCTCCCTTTAAAATTTTACATTTAACACAAAAAGACACCAAGGAACTTTGGATTAGAATTTAATTATTCCTTAGGCAAATTTTTAATGTGAAAATTTAATGTGACAAATGTTTAATTAAATTTTTTAATGTGACCAAAGATTAAAATCAAAAGACCTTAATTAAATTTAAATTTCTAATGGGCCGTAGGCCACATCAAAATTTAATTTTTTAAATGTGAAAGTGTAGGTTCTCTTTTGATTTAATTCCTTAGTAATCTCATAGTCACAAAAATGAAAATTTTAAATTTTTAGTTTTTTAGATGTTTCAAAATAAAATTAGAAGGCAATCAAAACAGAAATCAAAGTCACGGTATTAAAAAAATGCAAAACAAAAACAAAATAAAAATCAAATAAAAAAAATAAAAGAAATTGAAAAGTCAAAAACAAAAAAAGAAAAAAGAAAATTTAATTAATTGAATCCTAACCTAAACTAACATAAATAAGAAAAATCAAAATTAAAACCTAAACCTAACGCATACATTAAACATAATACAAATAAAAAAAAAATCGAATTGTTTTGTTGTATGCAGTGCAGGTTGAGAGGGCAGCGGCAGAAGGAAGCTTCGATAGGATGGACCCACAACGTGTAGGTAGAGGCAGTGGAAGGGTTTGTAGATCCGCAAGAAGGGGATGGAAGAATGAGTGTAGCAATGAAGGAGGGTTGTTGGTTGAGGGAGTTTAAGCAGCACACAGATGGCAACGATGAGGTGAGGGATGGAAACTGCGGAGAAAAGGAGGACGAGCAGAAACGAAAGGAAGCGGATAAGGAGAATGTGAAAGGGAAGGAAGGGCTCGAGGGAGGTAAGACGGGCTGCAAGCAAGGAGAGACGTAGGTAAAGGACACACGGGAGTAGAACTTGGATGAAGAGCTTGTGGGAGTTGCGACAGAGAAAGGCAATGATCTAGCCACAACGATGGAGGAATAAGGGGTTTCTAATTTTTTTTTTTCGAAATTTATAATAGATCGAAAACCCAAGGCAGTAAATTTGTTTTTTCAAAAATTTCCAGAGAGAAAAATTTAGCCAAAAGCAAGTAACTCAAACCCTTATAAGAAAAAATTCTAAAAATTTTGATTTAAAATGATGTATCCTTTTGCTTCAGATTTATCCTTGAACCCCTTATAAAAATTTCCAGATCTAAGAATTTTTAAACCCTTAGGATTGTAAATTTTTTCTAAAAATGTCCCTACAAAATAATATTGAGGCCAGATCTTACCCTCTAGGGCCTAGATTTAGCTTCAAATAAAGATTCTCCTTCAAATCCGTCCCTGTAATGATAAAAATGAAACACCCATAAATGATATATATAATGATGAAATTAAAAGAAACCCAAAACGCCAGTTAAATTACAATAATTACAAGTTGAAGGCTCTAAGTAGCCAGATCTATCATTATGCTGCACAAAAATTAAAAGATTTTTAAAATTTTAAAGGAGGTGCTAACTCGAAACCCTTTATGCATCACCAACAAAAATCTTATGATAAGCCCAGAACTAATTTAGCTGGGCTCTTCAGAAAATACGGATCGAGAGTTGGCTAGTTCAACTGAAAACTTCCCCCAATGCACGATGATCTAAATCAAGATTTCCCTAAAAAAATCGATTCAACCATTAAAAATAGAGCAAAAAATAATAATAAAACTTGACAAATAGAGATACATACTATTATGTTCAAAATTTAAATTATTATTCAAACCCCAGTGACCTAAGTCACCTGACACGGGGATTCGGGACATGTAGGATTCGAGATTCGTGGTGTCGGATTCGGACACGCTGACCCCGAACAGGACAACGTTAGGACACGTTATATATTATTTTATTAAAATATATATATATATTAAAAATTAGATATTATTGATATTTCTTACACAAATTTTAATTAATGATACAAATTTATTGATTTCAAACATAGATCTTGATTCTTAATCTATACTATAGCTATTAGCATGCATAGTAGTATAGTAAATACAAAATTCAAATAAATGTCAATGGTACTAGTCACATAAATGATAAATCTATTAAAAATTTAATCATGATTCATAACTGAAAGACAACTTACAACTACAAGATAGTAAGATAAACACACTGACAACTGTAGTTTTCTCATTTGACATTAAGTCATCAAATCAAAATGTGTTACATAGGTAGTGTTGGTGCAATGCCAATGGCAAATAGAAATAGAAAATATAAAACAACTATAGTCTATAGGTATACAAGCCTCAAGGCATCAATCAGCAATAGCATGATAATCAGCATCACTGCCCTCATCATCATGGTCCCCATTGCTCTCCTCTGCATCCTCCTCCTCCCCTGTATCCATAGTCGCCTCTACATCTGTTGGTGTAGAGCTTGACCCCTCTATGTCATCAAATCTAATAGGCTCTAGCATTGGATCACTGAGATCCATGTTGGCCAATGCCAACTCAACACTGCTGTCCAGACTCATATCATCAGGAAAGACATCCCACATCTTTGTCTTTCCCCTCAACCACTCTTCCCTCTGCCTGTAAATAAGACGAAGGTTGGTGTGCACATACACCATTGTCTCTGCCCTGGACTGCTCAAGCCTGCTCTTCTTCACATTATACAAATTCCCATATGTGCTCCAATTCCTCTCGCAACAAGAGGATGAAGTCACCTGAGAGAGGACCCTCATGGCTAACTGCTGAAGAGGAGGGCTTGTTGCCCCATGATTTGCCCACCAAGAATAGGGCTTCTTAGCCCCCCTGTCTCTAATCACATCATAACCTCCAAATCGACTAGTGCCAGTGGTAAACTCTGCAAAGGCATCCTCCACCTCAGCAAGCAATGCACTATCCTGAAAAATCCGCCCGAACGCCTCTTTCCTCCCCTGTGAGATTTCACCATCCATGTGAGGAGGGAATCTGCAGGAAGGTCCACCATTCAGCCACTCATGGTTGTAGTATTTCGGGTTCAATGAGTGAGCCAAACAATGTAAAGGTGTACAATTCTTGTCCCATCTGCTGACAAGAATATCATGTATAGTACCATAGAAGGCCTCTGGTGATGTCTCATACTCGGGGCACTCACTATGTAGAATAATGCTCCTCACAGACTCAATAATGGAATTCCATCCCTCATAAACCTCTCCTAGGATGCGTTTGTCTGTATCTGCAAATCGAAGCAAAGAAATGATAGGGTCCATGATCCGAATAATTAGATCTACCCTCTCCCACCAAGCATCATCTAGTACCGCGTCCTTCACTCTTTTAGAGGCTGCCTGATCTGTCTTTCTCCAAAAAGACCAAAACTCAGAAATAACCATGGACCCAAGAGCGGTCTTGACCTCCCTCAACCTCTTCAACATCATGAATGAAGATGCAAACCGTGTATCAGCAATCTTCAACAATCATAGATTGGTGTACTCCTTGTAGATAGTGAGGGCATTTGTATGATTTTGCACAAAGTTACGGATATGTCTTGCATCCTCAATAATGCTTCCAATCCAAAGCACACCAGAAGCAATGAATTTCAGTGCTAAGTTCAATGAATGGACAATGTAAGGTGTCCAAAACACTTGTGGATATTTAGCTTCCACAATCATGCCAGCAGCCTTGCAAACAGGTGCATTATCTGTAATGATTTGCACACAAGAATCAACACCAACATCTTCAATAACTTTAATAAATAACTCACCAATAAATTGTGCATCCTTGTATTCGCCAAGTGTATCCACTGCTTTCATGAAAACTGGACCACTCAAGGAAGACACCATGAAGTTGATGATTGGGTGTCGTGCTGGATCTGTCCATCCATCAGAAACAATGCTAACCCCAAATGTTGGCCATGATGCTACAATAGGCTCAAGCATTTTTTGCACCTCTTTTTTTGCCTTTGTCAACAATGTGGTTCTCAGC
Organism: Pinus taeda; assembly: GCA_000404065.3. Classification (NCBI taxonomy): domain Eukaryota; kingdom Viridiplantae; phylum Streptophyta; class Pinopsida; order Pinales; family Pinaceae; genus Pinus; species Pinus taeda. The sequence goes on from APFE030788423.1 coordinate 78,043, forward strand.
TTCTCTGACCCAGGAGGCACATATCCTGCTGGAGCCCCTTGAGTTAGAGCTCAGCACATCTCAATAAATAGAGGTGAACATGCAACATTAAATGATATGAAGTTTTGATAGAAGAAGAAGGCAATGGTGATATCAAACTCTTCCCATCTCTCTTTTTGGAAAATCTTGTCCATTGGACCAAGTGCTCTTCTTTTTTATGCTTGTCCCCTAGTAGAAGTAGAACTCTCAAATGGAAATTTGGTGGTGGCTTTCCTCAAAAATGGAAGGGTGTCTTCATTCTTGGGTTTTCTTGATTTTGAAGCCACACGTTCCATACCAACATTGGACTCATTTTCCAATTCTTTTCTCTTTTGTAAAGAAATAGCTTTACAAGCTCCAATCCCACAACTCGGTAAAGCCAACAAATGTGATTTCACACGTTAATATGTGCTTTTGAAAGAAATGTGGCAAAAGTTGCATTTCCATTGCATATTGCCTCCTCCCTTTCCCTTGGTGTTTGGCTCATCCTCTCTTGCGACATATTTCCAGAATGGATATTTATCATTGTCTTTAGGTCCTCCTCTTCCCTCAACATTACTTGCAGCAGACTCTGATGATATTGGGAGAGGAGGGGCATCTCCACCCATGACATTCTTACCCTTCCTTTGCCCCCTAACTGCTACCTTTGATTGAGCCATGAATATTGTAAAAGAAATGAACAAAACATGCACAAATTTGTAAACAAAAAATCATATACAAACTGTTGTAAGAAATGCAAAAAAATGGAGGTGAAATGCACTTACCTGGCGCTTGAATCTCCTTGTTGAATGCTCTAATCCCTTAACTCCTTGCTGCAAACCCTTCTCCACTTGCCAACAGCTCACAAAACACTTGCCAAATAAAAATATGCATGGTTGTAATGACCAAATGCGCCCTTTTCATACCCGCGCAGTCACTTTTTCCGCCTAGCGAGTCCTGGAAAACAGGACACGATTTCCAAAATCATGACACGCTGCCAAAATTGTGACACGCATGGGAATTCGACGTGGCAAAAAAGGACACGAGGTGTCATGTTTTTTTGACAGGAATTTCGAGAGAATCGTGTCGGGCATGATGGATTCGGATTCGTGGGGCCTATAGAACGAATCTGGTTACTTAGATTGCAGTAAGCATAGTGCAATGAAGGGTACAGCACAGTGCAACATGAAGGATGCAGCATGATGATGATGAAGAGCAGCATGTTGGGTACAACATGATGAGGTACAGCCCAGTGATGGTGCAGCACAGTGACGATGGACATGGTATGATGGCGCAGCATGGTGCAGCATAGTGCAGCATGATGAATGGTGGAGCATAGTGCACAGTGACAATAGTGCAGCATAGTGATGATTAGTGTTGCATGTTGAGATGCAGCACAGTGATGAGAACAGCTCTGTGATGGGTGCAGCATGGTGATAGAATCACCTTGGAGAATCAGTTGAAGTAGTATGCTTTCACCTGAGTTCAGATCAGCTACCTAATCTGGTATCTTCTTAGTGAAGATCTCTGCTCTTATTTTGGCAAGTCAAAGTGTTGACTTCTGATGTATATGTACTATCTCTCTCTGATGAACTATTGAAAAATATAAGAAGAATTGATCAAGGGTTTCCCCACATTAGGGTTTGTCCCTGGCTAGCGCCACATCTTGTGTCCTCTTGTCTTGGCTTGTTTTCTGTGATGTATGTTTATGTTCTATCTGCAATTTACTACCATGCTAAATGTGATTGCTAATCTGGAATTGATATTGAGCTAATATGGAAAAATGAAGTAAATTTGCTCTCAGCATTGAACATACCTAAAATTAACATTAAAAAGTTAAAAAAGGAAGAGAAGCCACAATAAAAAAGCTAGAGCAACTTACTAGTTAAGAATCTCTGATTGACAAAGAAACAATGACAGAACCAGTGGAAGTATGGATATCTTCATAGATAAAAGTACAAACGATGGACTATCAAACTGTTCTACTAAATAAAAATTCAATGATCAACACAGTAACATAAGTGTATGAAGAAAACATAACATCAAAAGTGAATCAAGAAAACAATGCAAGTATGACAAGGAAAGATCATGTTACAAGGACACCATATCCACATCTGAGTTGATACTTTAACCAATCAATGTATCAACACTGCTCAGAACAAAAACAAAATTCAAACTATATTCCAAGGAATATTAATTCCAGTACTGTTGACTCTCAAAATAGATGTCATCTTGGGAATCACAATACAAAAAGCTCTATCCAAGAACCCTGTAAATTCACAGTTCCAAAACGGATCGAAATAGGGTGGTCTGACCCTTTCATTATTCAAGAATTCTACTCAGTTCTTCATCACTCATCATCTCAAAACATATGTTCCATTTGGCACTGGCTGGGAAGATTTTTGTTTGATTTGTAACTGGATAGGTAGTTCGAACAAAATGGTCACTCAACCATTTGGTATTCTGAACTCTCTAATAACTCACGCTATCACGTAATTCAAACTGCCCACAAAAACATTTGAACTCTCTTCCCCCCTCCCCCCCTGGCATGGCCGAAAAAGGCATGGGCTAAAATTGCATGCGAGTAAGAAGCCATGTGTCTTCATGGAAAGTACACATTTATCCTATCTTGAACCTAATCCTATGGACTAAGGAATACTAATTAAGCAAGGTTAACGATTTAAACTTATCATTAATGTTATCTTTCTTTAGCCCCCTTGAGCCCCTGAAGTCCCTTTTCTTTCCCATCTTGTGGAGTCATAGCCCCCCATTCCTTCATCCTTCTATGCCTGCAGCCTATGATGTATTGTTTTTTGAATATCATTCAATGTGCAATTTTACATATTACAGCACTTGCCTTTTGGCCATTATCATATACCTACACATTGTTGATCTGGGAACCAAAACTAGGGTATTACATTATTACATAAAACTAATGCCAGCATATTATCTCCTGCTAACTGGCTGCAATTATTAATGAAGAAAATCATGTCTCAGACCTTTATGTCATTCAAAGATTCATGAAACAGTTATGTTTGATCAAGGGTACAATACAGCAACCTAATATGCAAGCAAAACCCTCAAAGACCAAGCACTTGAGTGCAAAGGTTTTATCAGACAGTAAAGGCCTTGGACAACAGTTGACACACCCCTTCACTCCCTTCTTGCAAAGACACCAAATATCCATCAAGTGCCATGCCAAAAAGCCCCATCACAACATATTCCCAGACAAAAACACCTTAAGTAGCTTGTCAAATTTAGCTGTGCTTATAAATCCATTGATAACTTATTTCTGTGCAAAACTTAACTATCTACCTGAGTCCCTACTAGTGCTCATATGTTGTTGTACTGCTTCAAACTGTACTATCACTATGTTCATAAATACATAATTTAGAACAGATGTGTCTCACAAACTTCCTTGATGCACATCATGTGACAGAGCTTCCAGTCCAATTGTCTACTTCTGATGATTTAGACAAATAAATATAATTTCCGTCATTCTTACTTTTGAAAAATATAAAGAATCAATGCAGGTTTTGCAAAATAAAATTAACAATTGGGTCTAGACTGGGAGTTTGAGAGTAGTGTTATCCTCACTACCCAATTTCCACATGTGACATGTTGAGCATTTAATGAACATATTGTTGACAATGCTTTGCGCTTTTACAGGACCCGGTTTACCCTGGGTACCATCTTCATAATGAAGCAAAGTGCCCAGAGGGTTTCCCTGGGATATACATTGCACAAAACATATATATAAACAAAACTACAGACAAATGAACACTTTTAGGTCCTGCCCCCTCTAAATCCTAGAGCTCAGCAAATAGTTCAACTTTATTTTATTGGTAAGCCGCTACATTCATTAAAAATTTCAAAGCTTCCCAGAGGTTATGTGAATCAATCTAGAACAAACACTTGTACTGCCTTTCTGAGAATCAGAGATTCAACTAAATTTGATTGAACTCAAATGTTTAGGCCAGTTACAGTTATTAAAGCTTATTTAAGATTCATGGAGTTCCCAAGTGTCAAGAATAATTACTCCATTAGAATGCAAACTTTTCAGCAATTGTTCAAGACAACTTCAATTAGTATATGCTGAGAACTAGGTAACTGCTACATTTCCAAGGGCAGTCATATCATACTACCAAAAATGTTTAATGAGTCAATGTCATAGAAGATACCTTCAACACAGAAAGCAAATAAGGATCGATGTCTCTTTGAGCAATGCGATACTTGGAAGCTGCAATTAAGCCAAATGTTGCTTTGTATGGGAGCATACCATCCTCCTCATCAACAATTAGTAATCTGTTCGCACGTGCTACTGGTGATGGGTCCTCAATGGAGTCTCTGAGGTTCAACACCTTCTGCATTTGCACTTGTATGAGTATAATGATTCAGGTTTACTATATTAATTGAAAATCTGTGATGTACCACAATATCAAAGTTGCAATAAAAAGGACACTAACCAGCATTTTTTTTAATTCTGCGTTAGCTCTGACAAGGGACTTTATGGTTGTCTCTGAAACTTTATCATTAGCTGAAGGATTCTCCAACAAGGGCCATGCTGTAGACTGCAATGCAAGTAAATAATGGGCATGTCATAGGAGAGGTTGCAGATGCCAGATTACAATGATGCTTTGGAAGAACAAAAAAATACCTCAAATTCAATGATGATTTCATAAGCCCGCAACCGCTGTAAAATGAGTGAGGCAAGACATGCAATATCGTGCCGTTGTTTTTGTAGGAGTAACCTTAAGAGAGTACCGTAGCCCTCACTAGAACCTTTTGGAACAGCGCCACCTTCACGTGGCAACCATCCTAATAAAGCTTCACAACCAACTGCATAACGACATGCACGTTCAACAACCCCTAAGACCATAAGGGTGGTTGCAGTTGATCTCCCTGAATCATGCTGCAAAATATCAACAAGATGCTGCATCACACCTGCCTCCACAAATTGACGGCAACCTTCTGCATCTGTGCACAACAGATGCATTGTACTCAATCCCCCTATCATCTTATCTATCTGTTGATGATGGACAAAATAACACAAGTTACTAGGATACTTCATCCATTTGATAGTTACAACATCTTAATATGAAGAGAAGCAAAAGCACATCCAATAGAGAGAACTAATCACCTGACTGAGCATGGAAATGCCATTAATGCTTGAATGCTTATCAACTTGAAACCATTGCTGGAAAATATTCACCACAAGATCCTCTGTAACCAGTTGTGTCATTTTTTCCATCTCGAATTGATGTTCTGAATTTCCACTCTGCAAATCATCTATCTTTGAAACAAGCTTTCTATACAAGTCCATGAGCTCATTTTTAGTTTCAACTAGGTTAGACAAAATTATTTGAGGACTGTTCACATCAGATGGAATAGTCTTGTTACGCTTATGATTCCCTTTGATGACTGCAGCTGAAGAATCAATTGATAGGAGAGGAGATGTTGCTGACAGAAGAACCTTAATCAATTTCCGTGCACTGCCTTCATCAAGAGGCATCTGACCAATCTTTACACTCAGATAGAGGATTTGTTTCACCAGAGGCACTTGCAAAGGTTCAATGGTACGATGCAACTGTCGAAAGGAAGATATAGATTCCTCAAATGTTGGTTTGACAGGCTGCAATGCCAAGGGTAGATCCTCAATCTTTCCTTCTGCAGGGGAACGGACAAGGCTTGCCAAAGAATTATCCAAATCAAATTCGACACTGAATTGCCCTAGCTCTTCAGCAGTATTCCCATATACCACTAGTGAGAGAATGCGATAGCTGCCTCTGATCACAAGATGGTTTGTCACAACAGGCTGAAAAAAAACGAAATGTGTCGATTCCTCAGCCAAATGTATGGCACATTAAAAGCATTAGCACTAAAACATTTCATATATTTCTAGATATTCGTCCACAAATCATAAAGAGAATTCAGAAGTTCACATATTTCTAAATCTGGCAAAACATTTCAAGCAAAGTCCACAAATAAAGATATTTACAATGTATTCCAAAAATCTGAGGCTGGACAATTCTAATTTTCTTATTTCAGTATCTTTCAAGCCTCCAAAGTAGTTAAAACTGAAATAGCAGATGTAATTTAACATATACTTTTGATATGAAGGCAAGGTAATCAGTACAAAGTAATACATCTAATCCTGAGTAACATGGCACATAAGAGTAGGCCTACGTGTTGCATGTCCATGTGCTGGATGCCTTGATATGCATGGCATGCCACCCTAGGTTGTTTGACACATGTTTCTGACACCTTACCCTAATGTGTCCGGACATATCAGAAACCTAAAGCACCAAAAACGTTCAAAAATTCTCACGAAACTTTAGTAAAGGCATGCAATGTGTTCCAATGTGTCAATAAACGTGTCTTGAATGATATGTTTTAAGGGGTCTATGTGTCCCACGTCAAACACTTGAATCCCCATGACTATGCATCCCCATGTCCTACTATCAAGTGACCTAGATCTATTCTTTTATTTCCATATCCAACAACATTGCAAAGGTGCATTGTCCAAACAATATCCAACAAAAAGGTGATATTTTATGCTTTGAACATAGTTTTAAAACTCAGACTCAGACTTTCACTTGGCTGCCTATCAACTTGGGTTTTGACTCAGATCAACAACTCAGTTTTCAGAAAAATACATAAAATAATTAAATTTTAAGTAAAAAAATTCCTTTAAGAATCTAAATCATGACAGACAAAATACAGAAAAAAATTCATCTATATACCATCTAGGGGTGAATATATCAAAATGGTACCAAGTGCAATACAAATCAGCAATAAAATACATAATCAATGATGCTCTAAATGGCCTCTAGAATCCAAAAGCCATCCTACAAGGTATTGGCCTACTACAAATAACTGATCAACATGATCAATCATCAAACTCAATCACCAAATTCACCACTCCAAGAAAAAGGATCAGAAACAGAAGCTACAAAAACATCATCTGCCTCAGAGTCTTCAGACACCTCAAGGACATCTGCAACCTCAGTAGTAGTACCAATAGTAGTACTGTTTGCACCTGAAACTACACCTTGGCAAGTGATACAAAACTAACTTAAATGATGTAATTTCAGCCTGCAAACTTAGAAGAAATCCCCCTTCACTGGTCACTACAACTTCTCCTTTCTTTTTGGCCTGCTGCATGCAAGCCACAGGGGTGGTGTCCCTGGTTTGCTGTTGGCTGTCCTCCCAACTGCAAACTCAAAACACTGTGAAAAAGCAATATAAATAGTCTTATGACAGCTACTAAAACTGTCAAGGAAAATGGATCTTTAAGAAATCAATTGGAAGAATTTTCTTTTTAGAAGAGAACTGTTAGAAATGGAAATGATTATGAAGAAGAGGCACCTGTAAATGATTTCGCATTGGTCAAAATACAAGGGAAAAAACAGCACTGCAGGTCCGCAAGTAAAAATCAGAGATTGACAAAACATAAAAGTTGAGAACCAAGCATAAGATATCTTTATTTTGTATTATCCAAAGTGTTGGTTGCACTACAGATACCCCCACAAAACCAATATGCTGATTAACTCCTTGCTAGACAAGAGACCTGTTAGAAATCAGAGAAAGAGTGGAGAATCATGTAGCATGGATGTTGCTCTCCTCTGCTCAGAAATCCCAGCTATGGATGATCCTTCATGTAACGACCTATCTATAAATATAGAGAACGCAAGAATAATAGCAAGCATATGATGCATGCATATAATAGCTACATATGCATATGTCGCATACACCGCACTAGTATTTATATACTAAATTAACTATAAGTATTAAATATCATGACACTTCTTCGAATAGAGGTTCTACTCATCCATCAACACCCATATTGCTTTATGTATCATGATTAATGGGTAAATACTAAAAGAGGGCTATATATATTATAAATTATATATTTCAGATTATTAATAAAAATTATATTAATAAATTAATAAAATGATTAAAATATATATAAGAAATTAATTAAAAGGGTACTTAGTATAATGTTATAATCTTAATATTAAAAGTACTTTAATAAATCATAAAGAAATATAATTAATTAAATTATAAATGAAATAAATATATACGTGAACATAACAGAGATATATATGATACGTGACATGGAAGGTGTCACCAGAAGGCTAAGCGGTGGGCCGCTGGTGGAAGAGCAGCCATCGCCAAGAAACCAGATAAAAACCACCAAGCAGAATTTTAAGGGGGGCCAAGGGAAGGGAGGAAAAGAACGGAGGGAAGGAAAACTGAAGGAGGAAGAACATCATAAACTGAAATTATCCACAGGAAGAACGCGGATTGTTTTTCTGAGCACGGGGGAACAGTTTGTTTCAACTAAGAAGCTCATTGGACTGAGTAATGAGGATCTACTCAGTTTGGCTGGGTGGGCTCGGTCTTTTGGTAACCAAAGCAGAGTAGCTGAAGACATCAGCAACCGCAAGTGCACAGGGAAGTACCTTCATTAATTATGTTAGTTAATTTTGTAAGATTTCATAAAATTAATTACAAATTCTTGATAAAAAAACCCCTTTACTGTATTTACATCTGGTTTACGGTCCTTACATTTGGTATCAGAGCCAAGTTAAAACCCTTTGACCTTACAGGCCTTACACCCACCTGCGTTTTCCTGAATTTTGACTTGAATAATGGTCCTTACTGCCCTGCCCTACCTGTACTCGATTTATAAAACGTAAGTTATTCCTTACTGGTTCGTGGAAATTGGTATTTACACATAATAAACCCGCAAATACATACAGTCGCCGCAGCAAGAGCTCCAAGCCATCTCCCAACAGGATGTCGCATTGATTTGTCCAGGTGATATTGAAATATCCGAGAGAAAACGTTTCTCCATCCGCCATCGCCTGTAATCCCCTCCATAGCACTTAGGGTTCTAAAGTTTTCTGGCTCCTTTGTCCAATCCAAAGGGTTTGAGCGTTGACTTCCTTGTGATATTATCAATTTCGTTGAATTTTCTGGGGTTCCGCCTGTTTGGACCAACTTTGAAATGTGAAAAACTGTACCAAGATTGTGATCTTTGTATATGGCCCATTCCGGAGCTAAAAGTGCTTGAGATTGAGCTCCCAAAACATCGTTAGCTGATATATTTGTAGCCAATGGAACCCGCAGACCTCCTTTGTAATAATGTAGCGTCTTACCACTGAACCAAGGCCACACTGACGCCTTAAACCCTTGTCGTCCGTATTCCTCGCCTTCTGTTCACCGTTAAAATTGCCATTTGACCGGCTTTCCAAACTATATCATATAAATTAAATCTTATATATTTTAAAGTTTTGATATGTATTTCGGTGGGTCGAACCCACGACAAACCATAGTTTTCAAAACCATTTTAAAAAACCGGTTACAGGTCTAACCGACCGGTTAGCAAGGCCGTCGGTCCAAACCGGACAAAAAACCCGGTTGGAAAGGCCTATTCGCCCATTTTTTGCCCTAACCGGTGAAAAACCGGCCGGTTCCGTCCTAAACTGCCCGGTTTTAGGCATGCCCACCGAAACTTGCAAAAAGCGTACTCTTCATTGTGGTTTAGGGGTTTTGGGGGGAAACTAAGGGTGTTTTCCCTCCAAAAACACCCTCTCCAAGCCTATAAGAGGCCCCTCTCACTCTCATTTGTCTCACACAACTGATTTGGAGTGTTTGAGTGTTTGTGAGTTTGTTTGTGAGCTTGGAGAGTGTTGAGTTTTTGCTGAAGCAGTCATCTTGGAGTTGGAGAAGGCCATCCAAGATGACATTGCAAGGAAAAGGGAATTATTAGAAGCCATGAAAGAGAGTGGGTATGATGATTATGAGATTCAAGACTCCTCTTCTATCCCTTCCACCAATGACCCCTTTCATTATGTTCATCCTTCTGTTGGCCAACCATCAAAAGGAATAAAGAGAACAAACATCCAAAGTTATTTCTCATCTTCTGCCAACATTGCCTCTTCTAATCCCACTTCATCCTAGCCAAGTTCTCAACCCACTTTGGATCAACATTGGAAAAGACAATGCAAAGAAACTTCTCATCAATACATTGCTAGATGGTGGTATGATTCAGATATCCCATTTAATGCTACTCGCTCACCTTATTACCAAGCTATGTGGGACTCTGTTATAGCTGCAGGAAAGGGCTTCAAAGGCCCTAGTATGCATGACTTGAGGGGAGCTCTTTTGCAAAAAGAGATATCTTCCATTGATGAGTATTTGGTTGAGTTTAAAGATTCATGGTTCAAAACAGGTTGTTCCATTATGTCAAATGGATGGACCGATGGAAAGAACCGCACTATCATTAATCTCCTTGTTTCTTGCCCTCAAGGAACCATGCTTTTGAAATCAGTTGATGCATATGATAAGGTAAAGGATGCAACCCTTCTATTTGAGCTTTTGGATAACATTATTCAGGACGTTGGGGAGCAGCATGTTGTGCAGGTCATCACTGATAATGCCTCAAACTATGTTCTTGCTGGAAAGATGCTTGAGACCAAATATAAGACCATATTTTGGTCTCCATGTGCTACACATTGCATAGACCTCACGCTTGAGGATATTGGCAAAGTGGAGTGGGTAAAAAACACTATAGAGCTGCCAAGTGCATTACAAAATACATTTACAACCACTCATGGGTATTGAGCCTAATGAGGAAACACACTGGGGGCAGAGAGCTTGTTAGGCCTGCAATTACAAGATTTGCAACTCACTTCCTCACGTTGCAATGTCTCAATGGTCAACATAAAAACTTGCAGAAAATGTTTTCCTCTGAAGAATGGTCTAAATCTCGGTGGGCTCATAGACCAGATGGAAAAGACACCAAAAAGGAAGTGTTAGACACTTAATTTTGGAAAAGGTCTCTAGAGGTCGTGACAATTACCGAGCCCCTTGTTAAGGTGCTAAGGTTGGTGGATGGGGAAAAATTGGCCATGGGCTACATTTATGAGGCTATGGATCAGGCAAAGGAGCAGATACGGGCAGCTTACAAGGACAGGTTAGCTAAATATGGCCGTATATGGGAGATCATTGATAACAGATAGAACAATCAACTCCATCGTCCTATACATGCAACTGGGTATTTTTTGAACCCAAAGTATCACTATAAAAATTGGCTAGGAGATCTGCATGATGGGGAGGTCAGAGCTGGATTGATTGATTGCTTGGAGCGCATGGTCCCTAGCCATGTAGACCAGTTGGAAATACACAGACAGCTTACTGTTTTCAACATGGCAAAGATGGCAAGAGATGTGGACCAACTAGGTAAGCAATTCCAATTTCCATTTTGTTTTTCTTTTCAAATTAAAATTGTTTACGTTCTTTACAATTCAAATTATAAACTATGTTACTAATTAATGTCTTTTTTCTTTGCAGCACATTGGTGGGAGTCATTTGGTGGCCAGTGTCCTCAATTGCAAAGGTTTGCAATTAGAGTCCTCAGTCAAACTTGCAGTGTTTCAAGGTGTGAGCGCAATTGGTCTGTTTTTGAGCGCATACACACAAAGAAGAGAAACCGTTTGGAACAAAAACGGTTAAATGATATTGTTTTCGTGCAATACAACCTTCCACTGAGCAGGAACCAAATGATGAGCAAAACACCTGATCTAGATCCCATTGTGTTGGACGATATTGACCCAACATCAGAATGGGTGGAGGAGACTGAAGATCCTGTGTTTGACGCTGATTTTGATATCGACACGGCTTTAGCGGAGGATGAAGCAGATTATGTGGCGGCATCAGAACCATGATCAATAGCGGCATCAAGGAAAGGCAAAGAACCAATGCAAGGCACTAGTCGTGCAGGTCGACAAACTCGTGCTTCCATTAGGTCCACTTCTATTGTCATTGGTGGCATTGATATGAGGTTGCAAATCAGGCTGAGGCATCCTCAGACTCTGAACCAGATGATGTCTATGTAGCTCCTGATGATGATCTTGTGTCTAGTAGTGGTGATGAACTTGATGATCGATCATGTGTACACTATAGACTTGTAGTAGGACTGTAGGCCAATGGCCTCATAGCTTGCAGCATTGTTTTTGGATTTTATAGGCCATTTAGAGCCTCATGTCTTATGTATTTTGCTATTTTGTCGATGATATGTATTGCACTCGGTGCCATTTTGATATATTCACCTTTACATGGTATATAAATGAAACTTTGCATATTTTGGTCTCTATTGGCTTTGGATCATGTTTTACATCTTAAAAATAGTTTTGTTTCATAAAAATTAATTAATTAATGTTTAAAAAACCTGGTTTCGTTTTAGACCAGACTAGTACCGAATTTTGGACGGTTTCCGGTCGGTAAAGATACCGGTTCATTAGGTGGATCGGTCCCGGTCACCGATTCCGGTTTTTAAAAACTAATGCGACAAACCATACAAGCAACGCAGCGTTAAATCGTTAACCAAGCGGACAGCCTTGACCAGCGGTGAACCTGCTCTCCGGTGCCACCTGACGTATGGACCCGTGGCACTATGTCACACGCGGTCAGCGGTTTGAACCTGCAGGTATGCATGTAAGTCGTAACTGGAAGCTGGGGAATGTTCGCGTTCAAATCCGCACCGAGAAATGTTATATCAGTGTTGATAATATCGGTCATCAGGAAAATATGGCGGAGGGTCCAGAAAAAATATCTTATCGGCAATATCGGCAAAATATCGGCAAATATAAGGCAAGCATAAAAAATGCCATAATATATTCATTTTTTTCATATTTTTTAAACATAATATAAACAAAATATACAACATGAAAATACCACATTGGCAATAAATATGAAGAAAACAACTGATAATATATTGATGTCAAATAGAAATGATATATCAAAGGCGATACCAAATCCTGTTGATCCCTGATAATTGTCCATTCAAGGACTCAAATGTGTAGAACCAATACAAAATAACATCACATATATAAAAGTATCTCATCATCATGAGTTACATGTAGCATAACAAAAAAAACTAGCTAGCAGCAGTTATCTATCTACTGCCCTCTCCCCCTCTTACGGGAAAACATCAAGGGTTGTTTGCCAGGCCTGCCCCTAGTAGTAGAAGGCCCTGACTCTACATCTGCACCTAATGTCAAATAATGAGTGGTAGGCATGGAGCTATGCTCTCCTATATCTATAGCAGATGGTGTTGATGCTGATGCTCCCACAATGTCCTCCTCCTCCTCCTCCTGCTCCTCCTGCTCCTCCTCTAAGTGTTGCTGCTCCTCTGACTCCGAGTCCTCCTCTTGCTGCCCCTGCTCTAATGGATCATCTGCCACTGGCTCTAACCATGAAGGTGACTCCTCCAATATGGGCTCCTCAGACTCCACCCTCCACGGAGACAATACATCAATATTGTCTAAGGAAATGGCATCTGGATCAATTGGTGATTCTATTTGCCTCACTCGAAGTCGGATGTTTTAATGCACATACACCAAATTGTTGAGGCGTGCGAACTCCAACCTGTAAGAGTGTCAAAAAAAGTAATGAGTCTTGAATCTTGACTCTTAACACTTGAAGGTCATAAATTAAAAATTAAAAATTACAATAAGTGTAATTGCTCAACTGAAGGTTTGAGTTCAAAGTTATACCTGTTGCGCTTTTTGGCGTATATTTTCTCAAGCACACTCCAATTGCGCTCACACCCTGAAGAGCTACATGTTTGACTCAAGATTCGTATAGCCAATTTTTGCAAATTTGGTGCCCTTGCACCATAGCTTCGCCACCAAATATCTACAACAAAATAATGAAATAAAAAATTCAAAAACTTAAAAGTTAAAACATATTTAAATTCAAATTTCTAATTTCTAATGAGTGATGACTTGTCACTTACGTGGCATGAAGAGGGCCCTTTCCCTAATAGCATCATCAAAGCCAAATAGGCCAACACAATCCCGATAAGACTGTATCTTGCGATTGATTTTGCTACGAAGCTCAGGATCAGGTACCATCCTCTGAATACAGGTATGGAGCCCTTCCATCACCTCGCCATCAAAATCAAAGTTGCATTTGTATGAAAATGCGGGGTTGAGGAAGAGTGCTGTTGCATGAATGGGTCGATGAAGCATCCCTGTCCACCGATTATCGATCACATCCCATAACACCATCTGCCTATGAAGGCCAGCAGATTCCTTGTCTGCATAATAGGAATGAATGGCCTCCTTGGCCCTATCCATGCCCTCATACAAATAAGCCATTGCAGGCTTCTCTCCATCCACCAATCTAAGAACCTTTACTATAGGTTCGCTAACTGCACATGCTTCTTCTACTCCATGCCAAAATGTCTCAGAGTACACCATTTTTGCAATGGCTTTCCCTTCAGGTCTCCTGTTGTATCTAGAATTACGCCAATCATCAGACACAAACATTTGCTTCAACTTGAACTGACATCGAAGCAAAGACTGAAGAGTAATAAAGGTTGTGGCAAAACGTGTGATGGCAGGACGCTGCAACTCCTTGTTTTTAGTGTACCTCCTTATAAGGCTAAGAACAAAAGCATGGTTATAAATAAACTTGGTGATGCTCCTAGCCGTATCAACTGCCTCCTTGACGAAGGAGAGTTTTCCCATATCCTCAAGCAACAAATCGAGACAATGCGCTGCACATGGAGTCCAAAACAATGTGGGATGCCTCTCCATAAGCATTATGCCGACAGACACATAACTAGCTGCATTGTCTGTTATGACTTGCACCACATTCTGCACACCAATCTCCCGAATGAACCCATCTAACAACTCACATATCGTTGCTGCATCTTTGATATGTTTTGATGCATCCAACGATTTAATAAACATGGTACCTTTGGGACAATGTACCAAGAAATTTAGAAGGGTCCTACCCTTCCTATCTGTCCAACCATCAGACATCACTGTGCATCCAGTGACTTCCCATGTCTTTTTCAACTCCGCCAATCTAGAGTTGATGTCCTGTTTTTCTACTTGAAGAATTGGCCCCCGCAACTCCTCATATGTGGCACTTTTGTACCCTGGGCCCACAACAGCAATAACATCACACATTGGCTGCCAATATGGATTGGTTTTTGTGATGCTGAGAGGTAAGTCGCTACAAAAAATACACCTCCCCATGACTCTATCTGCTTCTTGCTTCTCCTTCTTTTTAACAAGCGATTTTATGCCAGGTTGTGCTCCAGGTCCTGTTCGTGGAACAAAAAATGATGACCTCGCACTTACACTAGGAGTACCATGTGATGGTGTGCCAATTGTGGAGCCCCTCCCACTAGGCCCAAATCCAATATCCTCAACACCAAAATCAGGAGAAGATATCCCGAAAGATCTACCTGTACGTTTAGCTTTGTTTCTTTCCGCCTCTTCCTTCTTTTTGTCCTTTTCTTCAATTGCCTCAAGAGCTTTTCGTACAAGCTCCGCACTAGAAACTGTACAAAGCCCAACATCATGTCCAGGCAGTTTAGCGAGATGGTATTTCAATCGCGTAACCCCGCCTGTCATCCTAGTCCCACACAATTTGCATGATAGATTTGCCCGACTCCCACCATCAGGGGTCTCATACTCCCAAAATGGGTCCAAGGCTTTCGGCATATTTGTATTTTGTAAATTTGTAGTGGGCTAACTCAAAAGGAAACCTATAGCACCAAAAAAAATTGGAATTAGTAACTTAATAAATAATAATTAACTGTAATACTAAATTACAAAATTCAAATAAGTTAATAAGAAAGAATGCATAAGTCAATTAATAATTTAATTACAATGCAAACCATAAGCCTTCTATTGATATCAAATTGTTCCTTAAATAAAGAAAGGATGCTAAACTGAATTATAGACATTTATCATTTAGGCCTATTGTAAATAAAAACTTTTGCTTTTACATACAATGTTACAACTTACAACTTACAAATACCTGGTTCAGCTTCCTACTGTGGTTTCTAGTGATGTTAGGGCAAAATTTTAAAATATTGAAAGAGAGCTAAATATTACATAAGGCCTTGATCCAAAAAGAGTTCTGGCATCCCTGACTCAGAAATAGAAATTTTTGCACGTCCCAATTGTTTAACACAGGAAAGGCAATAGCAGTAAGCAGAAAACGTGGAATATCGATTATTCTGTAGGGCAAAATACTGCACAAATAGTTATGTAATAATAATGTAACAGCATAATAAAAAGGAATTGGACATGAGTTTTTATAGCGTCTTCTGTTACCTAAAAGCTACATTACAACTGAGACCTCTGGTAGTAAGCTGGTCCAGCCAAAATAACTTTCTCAAGTGAAATAAAAGAACACATAATCTGCAATAACAGCTATATAGAACAACTTTCTTCATTCTTTTTTCTCAAGCATACCAGATATAGAACAAAGCAGACCTAGATCTAGAGACATATTTTAAAATTTAAATTGCCAGTTTAACACTTGTGAATAGGGCATCGGTCCACTAGTTATCGTCAAGCCATTAAGCTATCCACCAGGGCTTCGTTCTTGTTGTAGTCTGTCGGTGTCCCGCCCATCTAGCTTTGAAATGAGTTTAAAAGGGATGAGGCTGATATTAGCAGGCTGATGAGGCTGACTCGCTGAGTTTAAAAGCTTGTGAAAATTTTTACAATCGCTAAAAAAGTCATGGCATGGATTATGTAGAGTCTTAAGTTCTTAACGACCAAAAATGTTAGTGACTTTGCTGGACTGTCAAGTGCCCAAAGATCTCACAGAAATTTGATCACATTTAAGTTAGTGTGTCACAGAAATATGACGGGAATTGGAAACCGAAATACCGTTTGAACCCGTGGGAGCTATGCACACTGGTGACTGCAGAATCCAGATAATTGCTGGAGAGTTGGAGTCGGGCACCAGAAGAGTCGTGGCGTGGGCATCCGCAGGTAAACGAAATCCTCGGCAGAGTCGTGGTAAATGAAATCGCGATTATGGTCTTTACCGTAAACGAAACCCTCGGCAGCGAAAAAGTTAAAAACTGAAATGAAAAACAAACAAACCAACGAAATCGCATATATAGCACAACCTCCCGCGATAATTTCCTAAATATCGCGATATTTGCCGATTTATCGCCGATTTATCGGATTTAGCGCGCGATTTTATAACCCACAAAATATCGCGATTTTTCCCTGCCGATATATCGGCTCGCCTGAAATAGCGCGATATTTACGAATATCGCCGATATTTCGGCGATATTATCATCACTGTGTTATATAAATTAAATCATATAAATTTTAATTATAATAGTCAAATATTGAATTGCGACCTTCGAATCCACAGGAAAACCACGATGTTAGATATAGTGGTGGTAATTTCAAATTTGTATACAGCGGCAGACAATGCCTTGGGTACTATCTGGCTCACTTTCTCTTTCAGCGTGAAAATCGACATGAAATACCACCGCCCTTGAATGCGCTGACGGTTGCTATAATCCACGTCAGCTCAGCGTAGATGCCAAGTCCGACACATAGTTCCATTATTTGTTGGCCACTCATTCCTCGACAACTAATCAATCGATGTGTATCAATATTGTCGGTACCAAAATAAATATTCTTTCAATTGATTTTTAATATTTCTTTCACTAAATAAGGCATCCAAATAATAATAAAAATTCCCCGTCATATATTTAACTCAACTCAAGGTTTAGAGTTACTAACAATAATGGTGCGAAGTATTTACTAATTACTTAGGCCGAGAAACACTTACTAGTCTATTATTATAGTGGATGAAAGTAAAACTAAAAAAATATCATATATATTATATATTAATATATATATATATATATAGTATAAAATAGAAATAAAATAGTTTATTTATAGTTTATCTCACAATCCATGATTTTCTCCGGACGGAACTAACATGGACGTTACCTCTTCAGTATGTAACGTCTTTGTCACCATCGTTAACGTTTTGGAATCTGTTTAAAATTCTAGCACACAACTATGAAACCGACGAAAATTAACCTTCATTCACTATTTTCAGTTATAGACGTTTTCTTCTCTCAGTTTGATGCATTTTTCATCATTAGGATAAAGATATAATATCTGGAGTAAAACGCAGCAAATAGTTGGCTTTAGAATGCTTCATATTGCTGTAAATGACCTAAATTCAAAGAAATAAGCTCACTTTGACATTGTTTTTCCTTTTTGACGCCATATGCCCAATGATATATAGGCACCAGTATTCCTTTCCAACCCTTGATGAAAATCATGAACCAAATCATAAACCTTTCTTTATTCCTGGTTGGAATGAAATTTGGAATAATTTATTTTATAGATCAGAATTATTAATTCATCCCTTGGGGCATAAATTTGCCATTCATTGGTTGTTTGCGATCTGGAAACTTACACCAGCAAACTCATAATTTTAGATTTTGATTACAACCCAAAGACTCCTTTTGGCTGCTCCAAAAAAATCTGCACTATATTGTTTATTTCCTGGAAAGATAAGAAGACAAAAAAAAAAAAATTGCATGCTTGAAAATCTGCCTTTTGAGTAACTTTGGTTAGATAATTTTGAAGGTTAGCAAATTTGGAATTTCACATCGGAATCTCATACGAGTTTCCAGATTTAGGTTGAACCAAACAATCTTTCATTTATATATATTATAGGTTTAATCCATATTTAAGTAACAGATTTAACATTATAACTATGTGTGTCCTTTAAAGGTAATAGTTAATTTGAGGTGTGATGGGTATGTTGATGTTCATCGTAACGAGGCATTTAATATTTTAATTTTGTGAATGTTATTTAGTAATTAATTTTGGATGATCTACCTTAGGGATTAATAACCATACGCTTCTGCATTATTTCATATTAGGATAGAATACCCTGCATTAGGACAAAGAGGTCGCGAGACCACCCTCCTTGACCTCGGCACCAGTAAGACCTGCCTAGCAAATAAAAATAGCAAAAAACTATACCCGTTTATAAATGTGAAATTGCAAAAACTATATGTTAAACCCGAACGTATACCTCAAATTTTTATAAAATTTTATTATGTATACAAGAAACATTACAATGGTAAGAACATATGAGCGACGACGATGTGATCCGGCAGCATCACCGTTATTAATGCCACCACCGTCGTCATCATCATCCCCATCGCCACCACCATCATCATCGTCTCCACCGAGACCATCATCAACACCAATCGCTCCAGCACCGGAGTTGACCGTGATAATGAATTCATTGGAAGCCTTATTGGAAACATTAAAAGGGTCAACTATGGCTAAGAACAAAGAAGAACTTCAACCCTTAGCAACCGATTCAGCAGAACCAAAGAATTTTGAGCATAAAAGATCAAAAGAAGATATTTCTAGGGAGTTTCAGAAAATTAAACTCCGAGAATTTTCAGGAGGTCGAACAAGTGAACGTGCTCGGGCATGGTTAGAAGGAACGAACAGGTGTTTTAGATTAAGAGAATATTCTTTTTCTGCAAAAACAAAAATTGTCGTATTTCAATTAAAGGAAAGTGCCTTAATTTGGTGGGGAAATCTGGAAAAACAACTGCACCTTACATCGGATAATGTCCCTTGGGAATTGTTCAAGGAAAGATTCCGTGCCAAGTATTTACCTCCATACTTTCAACAACACCAAGTTGGAGCCTTCCATACATTAGTTCAGGGTAATAAAATAGTGGAAGAATATGAGATAAGGTTTATGGAGCTTGTAAAATACATTCACTATTTAGATTCTAATGAACGTCAAGCTAAACGCTTCATATTTGGGTTAAATCCTTGCATTAGGGCCTTGGTGAGCATGTGGAAACCATCATCAATAGCTGAGGCGATAGAATGTGGTCGTTATGCAGAAGAACACCTAGGAATCAAAAAGGATGTAGGGCAAGCAGAACCTTTACAATCAGGATTTCTAGGAAAGACTCCCCGAAATTTCTTCAGGGGCGGTAGCTCAAAGCCACCTTATGGTAATAGATTTACCTCAAGAAATGTAGGAATAAGAGCTCCCATGGCAATTAATACTATAGCCGTTGAATCATCAAACACCAATTCATAGACATCTCGTGGAACTGCCAATAGAGGAAGAAATTCGAGAGGAAACAACATGAGAGGACGAAGCTCTTTATCTAGAAATTCACGTCCTGATTCAAGAGGATCAACGCAGGTTAATTGTTGGGGATGCAGAGGACCGCATTTTCAACGTGATTGTCCAAAAGCTTCATCAAGTATATTGCATAGGACTGGAAAGGAACCAATATCAAATAATCAAGGTAATCATAGAATTCATGCAGTAGTCAACAACGACCAAGCAGCACATCAATCCATTGTAGTGGAATCTTCAGGTATTATTAATGGTATAAAACTCAAAATCTTATTTGATAGTAGTGCCACAGATAGTTTCATTTCATCATATGCATTAAACAAATGTGGGTTGGCAGCTCACAGACAAAATGATTTCAGATATGTAGAAATGGCCTCAGGAGAACTCCAATCCGTAGACTTAAGTGTGGATCAATGCAAAATTGACCTAGGGGTCTGTACGACTAAACTGAAAGTTTATGTCACAACCTTAGGAACTTATGATCTTGTCATAGGTATGGATTGGCTAGAAGCTCATCAAGCTTAGGTAGACTGTTATGGGAAAAGAATTCTAGGTATAAATGATGAAGGAGAAGTGATCCAAATTCAAGGAATCAAGAGAAAAATATCTTTACGTTACATATCCGCAATGAAAATGAAGAGTTGCCTAAGAAAACGTTGTCAGACATATGTAATTCAAGAAGTAAAGAAAAAGGACCATCCTTAGAACAATATCCAGTGTTAGCCGAATTTCCGGATGTATTTGCAAAGGAACTACCAGGATTACCCCCTGTAAGAGAGCTAGATCTCACTATTGAATTGAAACCTGGTACTCAACCAATCTCTAAAACACCTTATAGAATGACAGTTCCAGAACTTCAAGAATTGCAAATTCAATTGAAGGAACTATTGGATATAGGACATATTCGACCCAGTATATCACCTTGGGGTTCTCCTATAATTTTTGTCAAGAAGAAAGATGGATCCTTAAGATTATGCATAGATTATCGAGACTTGAATCGAGCTACAGCAAAGAATTGATATCCTATGCCTCGAATCGATGATTTCAATCAAATGAAAGGCGTTGTTGTCTTTTCAAAAATTGATCTTCGATCAAGCTATCATCAGCTAAGGATTTCTGAAAACGATATTTCTAAAACTGCATTCCGGACACGTTTTGGACATTATGAATTTAATGTGGTACCATTTGGATTAACAAATGCACCAGCAGTGTTCATGAATCTTATGAACAGTGTTTTCCGCGAATATCTTGATCAATTTGTACAAGTCTTTTTAGATGATATTCTCATCTATTCCAAGAATAAGAAAGAGCATGAAGATCGTTTATGGATAGTATTGTCCTACCTTAGAAAACACCAGTTGTATGGAAAACTATCCAAGTGTTCACTCTTTCAAGAAAAGATTCATTACTTAGGTCATATCATATCAGGTGAAAGGATTTCAGTAGACCCTGAGAAGGTAAAAGCAATCATGGAATGGCCAATACCAAAAAACGCACATGAAGTACGAAGCTTTATGGGTTTAGCCGGTCACTACTGAAAATTTGTGGAGGGATTCTCCAAAATTGCAAAGCCAATTACAACCCTTCAGCATAAAGGTGTTAAGTATGAATGGACTGAGGAATGTAATAAAGCATTCTCTGAACTCAAAAGACTAATGACCAATGCACCAATCTTAAGAGTCCCTGGTGTGGACAAAGATTTTACAGTATGCACTGATGCATCCAAACAAGGGCTAGGTGCAGTATTGCTGCAGGATAGAAAAGTAATAGCATATGCCTCCAGAAAGTTAAAACCTCATGAAGAACTCTATGCTACTCACGATTTAGAGTTAGCCGTTGTAGTACTAGCTTTAAAGATTTGGAGACATTATCTAGTAGGGCGAAGTTTTACGCTTAAAAGCGACCATAAAATGTCTACAATATTTGTTCACCCAAAGAGACTTAAATGCTAGACAAAAACGATGCAGTGAATTCCTAAGTGAATATGACTTTGGAATATCATATATTAAGGGAAAAGAAAATGCAGTAGCAAATGCTTTAAGCATAAGACCATGGATATTCTCTCTCATACCTATCAAAGTAGACTTAAGGCAACGAGTACTCGAATATCTCATAAAAGATAGCTGGTATTTAAAAGTGAGATCTAGTCTTGAGGGTAAAAAGCCAAAAGAATCTAAGTTTGAAGGATATGAACTAGAAGATGATGGAATCTTATGATTCCATGGAAAGATGTACATTCCTGATAATAGACATCTTCGAGACACTATCCTTAAAGAAGCCCACAAAACAATGTATTGTGCACATCTTGGAGTAAAGAAAATGTATGCGGATACCAAGAAGCTCTTCTTATGGTCGAGCATGAAACGTGATATCGTTCAATTTGTTGCAAAATGTTTGGAATGTCAACAAGTAAAAGCAGATCATTGTCATCCAATGGATCTCTTACAACCTCATGACATTCCTATGACCAAATAGGAAATCATTTCTATGGATTTCATCACTGGACTACCTCTTACTTCTCAAAGACACAATGCCATTCTGGCAGTAGTGGATAAATTAACGAAAAGCGCACATTTCATTCCCGTAAGAGATACTTACAAAGTTGCTGACGTAGCTCAAGTATTCATAAATGAAATTATCCTATTTCATGGAGTACTTAAGAAGATTATATCCGATAGAGATTCACGATTCACTTCAAGATTCTGGACTTGTATGCAGTCAGCCTTAGGAACTCAACTAAATTTGAGCACAGCTTATCATCCTGAATCCGATGGGCAAACAGAAAGGGTAAATCAAGTACTTGAAGATATGTTGAGAATGTATGTTATGGATCAGCAATCACACTGGGAAAAGTACTTATCCTTAGTCGAATTCGCATACAATAACAGTTACCACAATTCGATTGGGATGCCTCCATTTGAAGCATTATACGGCAAACTTTACATAACACCGTTAAGTTGAGACAAGTTAGAAGATCAAGTGATAATAGAACCAGAATTAATCCAAGAAATGGAAGAGCAGGTAAGACAAATTAGACAACGGTTAAAGGAAGCACAGGATAGACAAAAGAGTTATGTTGATGCTCACAGAGTTGATAGGAAGTATGAAGTAGGGAATCAGGTTTTCATCCGCATCAAACCAAATAAAAAAGTACTATTCGATTCGGAAAAGGGACAAAGTTGTCACTCCGATTTATTGGACCATTTAAAGTCATGGAAAGAGTTGGACTTGTCACCTATCGTCTTGCACTGCCACCTCACTTGCATAAAATTCATAATGTATTTCATGTATCTGCATTAAGACATTATATAACTGATCAATCTCATAACCTTCAATGGAAGGAACAGCAGGTATCAGACGAAGGAATCATATCGGTCAAA
>APFE030788434.1:0-14748 GCA_000404065.3 Pinus taeda
TTACAGGTTCATGGATTAATTCAGAAGGAGAAAATCATTGTGTCTATCAATCCGAGTTGCAAACAAAATCTTATAAATGTCAAATTGGCAAAGAAATTGCAAGTCCCAACAAAACAAATTGAACATATACAGGTTGATAATGAGGATGTTCAAGTGTACAAGGATTTGAAGATTTCTATGGATAAATATGTGTTGCATGGTGATTTTTATGCCTCAGAGATGGATAATATGGATGTTGTTTTGGGATATCCTTGGATGGAATCCGTGGGTACAATCAATATTAATGTGCAGAAGAAATTCCTGAAGCTATGGTATAAAAAGAAGAAAATTACATTACAGGATATTTCCATCCATAAACAGGTAGAGCACATGGAGGCTGAAGCAGAAGATGTTCAAGGAACTGACATATCAGATGATGAGCCTTTGATGATCGACAATCAAACACAAACAGAGGCTGCAGAAGAAAAGGTTACAGGTGATGATACATCAGAGGAAGGCTCAGAGGCTGAAGTTACATTGAAAAAGAAGACACCACAGCAGGGTGAAGTCAAGCAAAAGCCATCGTGGCTTAAAACTTCAACATATCATCACCCCGCAAGACAACCGTCAAGATGGCAACCAAAGAGTCACATGACGGATACAAAGGAGAGACGATCCACATACTACACCTCAACACAGAAGAGTTGCCACGGTCCACATCCTTCTCAAGCGAGCGAGGCACCAGCGAGATCGAGGGTTCACCTTTCTCTTGGATGGCTAGATGCACGTGCTTGGTATCAGTGGACTACTCTTTTGAGTAGATCTTATTATGTGTGTTCTTCTCATGTTTCGGGGACGAAACATGTTAAGGGGGGTGGAATGTTATGTACCTAGGGGGGTAATATGGGGTACCGAGGAGGGAGGTACCCAAGGTAATAATGTAATAATGGGATGGGCCATAGTAATAAATAAGGTGGTTAACCCATGTCATGTAAGGGACCACAAGTAGTTAATAATAATGTAAGGGGCCCATGGTAATAGTTGATGGTATGAGGAAACCATGGTAATGATGCATGGTATTGTATGTATGAGGCCTATATAGAGGCTAGAGACTCCACATGGAGAGATATGAAGAGAAGTATTCCTGTATGAACAGGCATATGGCTTGTGGAGTGTTCTCCTTCCTTAAGGAGTGAATGTATGGTGTTTCCCTACCTTAAGAGTTTGATATTAATAAAGAATCATTTCATATTATTTCTGGGTTTATTTGCATTATCTTATATTTTCATATCAGATCTATAATATTCTTGGGTTAGATTTACAACAAGTGGTATCAGAGCACTTTCTTGGGCACAAAAGTGGAGATTTTTTTTTTTTACTTTTTGCAGGATTTCAAGGGCAGCGAGTTTGTAGATAAGATCTGTACGTTTTGGTTCAAGATCTGCAAAATCTAATTGCAGATATGTATTTTTTTTTTTTTAAATAGTCGATTTCAAAAAACACATCGGTCAAGTCGGAGTCCGGATGAAGGAGATATCGTTGATCTAAAAATCAGTGGGGTTGCAGATAATTTTTCAGGGCAGCGAGTTTGCAGCGCATATCTGGACGTTCTGGTGCAAGATCTGCAAAATCTAATTGTAGATCTAGAATCTTTGTGAAAAAATACCCAAATTCAAAAAAAAAAATTAGTTGAATCGGAGTCCGGATGAGGGAGATATCGCTGATTTAAAATCAACTCTTTTTTCAGAAATTTTGGGTGACAGCGGGAGAGTAGCAGCACAGATCTGAAATTCCAGTGTCTAAATCAGGATTTCTATCACATGGGCAGATGCAGAATGGTTGTTCCATTTCCAAAAAAAAGTTATAATAGAGATTCTGAGCAATATTGACGAAACTGTGACATTTTCAAATTTTCGCCAAGTAAGTGAATTTTTTTCCAAACCATTCATGGATTCTAGCAAGGCATTTTTTACAGGGAATGATAATGGTATGACTATTGAAGAACTCATAAAGGGAAAAAAGCGTATATTTGGGACACGTTGGAGGGATACAGTGTGGTTTAATTTAAAATATGAGGCTACAAAATGGTGGAATTCACTTTACCACAAGCAGTTGACCAGACTTTCAGATGTAGAATTTGAACTAGTCCTTTTAGACAAATGGTCTCGGCCTAGGAAAAAGGAGAATGAGACACATAAGGGGTTAATTCCTACTGGTATATCCTTATTACAGATTCATGGATTGCTTCAGAAAGAGAAGATCATTGTTTCTATCAATCCTAGTTGTAAACATAATTTTATCAGTGTTAATTTGGCAAAAAAATTATAAGTCCCAGCAAAACAAATTGAACATACACAGGTTGATAATGAGGATGTTCAAGTGTACAAGGATTTTAAGATTTCTATGGATAAATATGTGTTGCATGGTGATTTTTATGCTTCAGAGATGGATAATATGGATGTTGTTTTGGGATATCCTTGGATGGAATCCGTAGGTACTATCAATATTAATGTACATAAAAAATTCCTGAAGCTATGGTATAAAAAGAAGAAAATTACATTACAGGATATTTCCATCCATAAACAGGTAGAGCACATGGAGGCTGAAGCAGAAGATGTTCATGGGACTGACATATCAGATGATGAGCCTTTGATGATCGACAACCAAACACAAACAAAGGCTGCAGAAGAAAAGATTACAGGTGATGATACATCAGAGGAGGGCTCAGTGGTTGAAGTCATATTGAAAAAGAAGAGACCACAATAGGCACCACAGCAAGGTGAAGTCAAGCAAAAGGCATCATGGGTTAAAACTTCAACATATCATCACCCACATCACCCTGCAAGACAACCATCAAGATGGAAACCAAGTAGTCACATGACGGATACAAAGGAGAGACGATCCACCTACTACACATCAACACAGAAGAGCTGCCATGATCAACTTCCATCTCAAGCGAGCGAGGCCGATGTTTGTCGGGTGTATTGGAATATTCCACTTTGGGCACGAGCGCTAAAAAAGTCGTGTTTAGGGAAGGAAGGACCCAGTGCATCGATCTTGATTCATCCACCAGCTCCCAGACCTCTTGTTTGATTTGCTCCCAGAAAGCATGGAAGAAGTTGGTTGTGAATCCGTCAGGGCCTGGCGCTTTACCATCTTTCAGTTGGGCCATAGCTTCCTCCACTTCCTGCAATCAAACAGGCTGGAGAAGCCTGTTGTTGTGATCCTCATTGATGGTTTTAGGAATGTGCTGCATGATAGTTTGTATGGCTTGATTTTAGCAGCCCGGGGGTTCCTTAAGTATGTTCTGAAAGTGATCTTGGAATACTTGTACCACTTCTTCATGAGCCTCCAGACGCTCTCCTTGCTGATTGTTGATGAAAGCAATGTTGTTGTGCATTCTGCTTTGGATGGTTGACCTGTGAAAGAATTTAGTATTTTTCTCCCCATCCTTAGGCCATTTGATCCTGGATTTTTGTCGCCAGAGAGTCTCTTCTTGCTGCCGTTGTATTTCAATTTGAGTAAGGAGGGTGTGCTCCTATAATGCGTAATCCTGCGTTCTTCCCTCAGAGATAATACATTGTTGCAGTGTGTTCATTTGCTGCTCCAGCGCTTTTCTTTGATCAAATATGTTACCAAACTGAGTGCGATTCCAAGATTTTAGCACTTTCTTTAGGTACTTTAGCTTTTGTTGAATTTGATACATTTTGGCACTCGTTGGGGGGGATAAAGGATTTCCAAGCAGCAATGACTACTTCTTTGAAGTTAGGATGAGAGAACCAGAAGGCTTCGAATCTGAAAGGTCTGTTGCTCTTCGATTCCGGACGCGACCACTGTAGCATAATGGGCCAGTGATCTGAGCCCACATGAGGCATGATGGATGCATGGAAATCTCCGCCCAGGTGAATGGTGTTATTTGACAAAAGGAATTGATCCAATCTGGAGGCGATATGCTGTGGTCCCCTTCGTTTACTGGTCCAAGTATACATACCATTTGAAGTTTGAAGATCCATTAGCTGATTTTTGCGAATGAAGTCCTTAAAGCCAATGCTATCCCCTTCCAGTTTTGCCCGTCCACCTGATTTTCCTTCCAGCGCTGTGATGATATTGATGTCACCACCAGTTATCCAAAGGGGATGGCTTCTGTTAAAGTTAAGAGCTGTTAGAGTCTGTAATAGATCCAACTTTTTTTGCATATCTTGAGGAAAATACACATTAGTGAGAAGACCATGGTTATTGGTCCCAATGAGATGGAAAGTAGTTTGAATGAAGAAGTGAGAGGCATGAAAATCTTGTAGGGAGAGGATTTGTGGATTCCACAAGATTGCGAGCCCTCCAGAAGCTCCGGAGGCATCCACAGAGATTGAGCGACATCCTGTCCATATTTTGTTCAGAACTTTCTCCATTAGAGCGCTGTTACTTTTTGTTTCCTGTAGAAAGAATATAGAAGGCTTTTCTTGCTTGATCATATTTTTTAACATGCGGTGTTTTTCTGGACTATTGAGCCCTCGCACATTCCAGGAGATTAACTTCACGAGGAACCATGGGAAAGAGTTTTGAAGTATTTGGTCAGCTTGGGGAACCTCCCAGAGTCCACCAACATTTCACCGATTATTATAGTCCTTTGCAGGTCAGTTTTGCGTCCTCGTTTTTTTGTGTCTTTCAATATTTTTTTTCCATCCCAAGGACTGCCTGCCTGAATGCCAAGATATTTATTTTGCTGAGCTCTGGCTAGAACTACCTCAAGTTTTTCAATCTCCGGAGAGTGAATTTCATTGAAGTTTTTTTGTCGACATGCCGATTCCAGTTTGAGAATGTCCAGACCTCCCAAATCTACACTTTCTGATTCCTCCTCCATGTGTGTTGGATTGTGTTGATTGTTGGCATTATGTTTCAAGTGTTTGTCCTTGATGGCAACTCACTCAGAGGTTGGTACAGGTGATGGCAACTTAATCAGAGGACAGATCTCAGTACAGCAGGACAAGAAAGAGATATACGCAGGTTTATCAAAGAGAATCCACGTATACACGCAGGTTTGCTTCAGTAAAAGCGCGTATATGTGGAAAACTTATCTTTGGTCCGTGGCGGTTATTCCTTGGAAGTTGTGCCTATGGTTTTGGACCATGGCGTCTCGACGAACGTGTTGATCCCTAGTTTCGAAGTTGATGTTATTGGTTTGTTATGGTTTTGGACCATGGTATTGAGCAAGGCCTAAGGCTATATAAGGAGAAGATCATTAGGCCAAGAGGATGTGCAAGAGTGAGCAAGTGATGAAGATCTGATAAAGTGTGAGATCCAGATGCTGGTTATGGGTTGGTGATGTCTTGCTTGATCTGAACCAAGGAGGCACTCATGTGAAGGATGATGAATGATGGATTGGGATCTCAAGGCTTGGAATGATTATCTTTATATGGGTTGAGTATGGATAGACCAGATCTACTGATGCATGTTTATGAATGTTATGATTTGGGTATGTTCTGATGTCTAAAGTAGCTGCAAAGTTATGAGGTTGAATTTGCAGATCTGTACGCGGGTTGTCCTTGGTAAAAGGGCGTATACACGCAGGTTGGGTTCGTCCAAGTAGCGTATACATTATGAGATTTGGTGGTACAGGTTGCTGTTGATTCTAGTGGTTATTGCAGAGCTGTGGGCTCTGGTTGAGTTCTGTGACTGGGTTTTAGTATTGGATGATTTGTTCTGTTTACTGCACCTGATTACTGTTAATATGGTTAATAATGTTCTGATGCATTTACTCAAGGTAATTTAACTGAATCATAAGATTACTGCGTGTACGCTGGTTGCATTTAACACAGTCGCGTATATACGCGGATATCCTTAACCGAAGTCGCGTATATGAATCTGAGTATGGAAAATGAAAAAGTTTTACTGACTTGATAATACTGATTCACCCCCCCTCTCAGTATTATTTCCAACAACAACGTGGATTGCTATGACAAAACAATTTAGTGCTTGGATGATAATGGGGAATAAAGAGTTTTGCAAGGTGAGAATAAAGTGACATCAGTTAGTATGGTGATAGTTATGTAGGAAAAGTGCAGTTGTAGAAAAGGGTGCATGTTATTTTTCATACATATATATAGTGACAAAGGTAAGGAAGTTGAGGATGAAGATGTTCTAAGAAGGTACCCAGTTCTACAATAGTTTGAAGATGTGTTTCTCGCAAATATTTCAGAGTTTCCACATCACAAGGAACTAGATTTTTCTATTGAGGTTGTGTCAGGGGCAGCTTCAACATCAAAAGCACCTTACAAGATGATTACACCCAAGTTGATAGAGTTGAAACTATAGTTGAAAGAAATGTTAAACAAGGGATACATTAGGACAAGTGTATCACCATGGGGCACACTGATATTATTTTGAAGAAGAAATATGGTACTCTCATGATATTCGTTGACTACAGGAAGTTGAATGAAGTGACCGTCAAGAATAGATATTTGTTACCAAGTATTGATGACTTTTTCCCTCAGTTGAATGGAGCAACAATGTTCTCGAATATTGATCTTTGATTTTGATATCATTAGGTACGCATTAAAGAAAAGGACATCTACAAGACAACTTTATGGACCACATATGGGCATTATGAGTTTGTTTTCATTCCATTTGGTTTAACTAATTCTCTAGCTACCTTTATGTGTTTGATGAATAGTGTATTGCATCTGTACTTGGACAAGTTTGTTATTGTGTTCATTGATGATATATTGGTATATATGAAAAATGAAAAAGAGCATACCGAGCATTAGGAGTAGTGTTGAGATTGTTGAGAGAGCATGAGTTGTATGTTAAGCTCAACAAGTGTAACTTCTTTCAGACTGAGGTACACTACTTGGGGCATGTAGTTTCCAAGGATGGCATAGTAGTGGACCTAGAGAAGATAAGAGTTATCATGGAGTGGAAAGCTCCCAACAATATAGTTGAGGCGAGATCCTTCATGGGATTGGAAGGTTACTACAAGAGGTTCATCAGGAAATTCTCACATATTTCTTATTTTAGTACATCGTTATAAAGGAAAGGTAAGAAGTTTGAATGGAAAAAGGAGTGTGGGGCCATTTTTGACTAGCTCAAGTAGTTGTCGACACATGCACCAATGTTAAAGATTGCAGATTCAGACAAAGAGTTTGTAGTATGAACAAATGGTTGCAAGAGAATACTTGGTGGAGTCCTTATGCAAGATGGAGAGGTGGTATGCTATGAGTGACGAAAACTAAATGAGAACAATAAGAAGTACCTCACACATGATATTGAGTTGCACTTATCATACATGAATTGAAGTTTTTGAGGCACTATCTTCTTGGCAGGGGGTTTGTATTGATGAGTGATAAGAGTGGTTTGTGATATCTATTTGACCAACCAAATCTGAATGGTAGGCAGGCTCGGTAGTTGGCCATGATCAATGAGTTTGATTTTGATATCAGGTATATCAAAGGTAAATAGAATAGGGTGGTAGATTCTCTTAGCGGACAGATACAAGTAAATAACTTAGCAGCTATGAGATCCTATCGGGCAGACCTAGAGGATTGGATCTTGAAGGTAGGTCAGTAGGATGTTAGGCATATGGATATTTTTCACACGTTGCAATAGCGTTCAAATTGTGGCATAGGTACAGGTATATGTGGGAGTACAAGTACAAGTGTAGGTACATTTTGTGGTATAGGTACAGGTATGGGTTGTGATACAGGTAGTCGCAGAGGTACATGTATGGATATAGGTGCACAGGATGTGGACTATCATCTCATAGCATACAGATTGGTTAGATTTAGAGACAAGATATATGTGCCAGATAATAGACAACTCAAGAAGGTGATTGCGAGGGAGTTTCATGCGAAACCATATTCAGGTCACCAAGGCTATCATAAGAGATTAACTACAGTGAAAAATTTTTATTATTGGCTAAATATGAAGAAGGATGTAGCAAAGCTTGTGGCTAGGTGTTTTTATTTTCAGCGGGTGAAGGAAGACTGTAAGCATCGAGGTGGACTGCTACAACGGATTCTGATTCTACAATGGAAATGGGAGGTTACTGCCATGGATTTTATCACAGGGTTGCCAAGGCCAGTGAGACAATATGATTCCGTCATGGTAGTGGTGGATAGGTTGAAAAAGGTTGTGCATTTCATTCTAGTTATGTATGCACTCTTAGCTAGCAATGTAGCAAAGCTGTCATATGGGACATGGTAAAATTGCATGGAGTTATGAAGAATATTGTGTCAGACAGGGATGCGATATTCACTTCCAAGTTTTGGAAGGAGTTGTTTGCAGGTTTGGACACAACATTAACCTTTCGTACAGCTTATCATCTGTAGACATATGGAAAAATAGAGAGGGTTAATAGGATATTAGAGGACATGTTGAGGATGTATGTGATGCATGAGCTGTGGAAGTGGGAATATTACCTTATACTAGTAGAGTTCACTTACAACAATGGGTATCATGAATCTTTGAAGATGAGTCTATTTGAGGAATTATATGGGAAATGTGACAATACTCCCATCAATTGGAACGATCCGGTTAATAGGGTGTTTATTGGACTAGACATGTTGGCAAAAGTGGAATAGGAAATGCAAGTAATCAAGAAGAATTTGATGATAGGAAGAAGAGATATGTAGATCGGAACCAGTTGTTCAAGGAGTTCTAGGTTGGGGAACAGGCTTAATTGTGCATCAAACCAAAGAAGATCACCTTACGGATTGGATTATGTACCAACCTTGCTACCCAGTTTCGTAGACCCTTCATTATTATTGAGAGGATTGGGCCAGTTTCCTATTGACTTGCACTGCCTCTAACAATGAAATTCCATGATGTTTTCCATGTGTCATTACTTAAGAAGTATGTTAAAGATGTTGATCATGTGATTGATTGGAATGTATTGCAGGTGGAGACAAGTTGATAATTTCAGCCGAATCCTCAATGTATATTGTAGAGAAAGGCTCTCATGATATGGAACCGATCAATTGGGTAGGTTAAAGTGCAATAGAAGAATTTTGGGCCCAATGAAACTACATGGGAGATGGTAGGTCATATGCAGGCTATCTATCCTTCCTTATTTGTTGGTTGAGCAGATTGTTTGAAATATGTCTTTGGTATATGTTTTCTGTACATTTTTTGGTGATGTTTGGTATATGTACATATGTATATGGATGTAAATAGTTCCATGTGCTATGTTATAAAGCTCCATAAGTGGTATGGGTGTCATTTCATTATGATGATATACTTGTTATGTCATCGTGGTTGTTTCCTTCTTAGGAAGTTGATCATTGTAAATATTGCAACGAGTTAAGTCATAAAGCTCCATGGGAAGTATGTTTTTTTATAGAAACCTTGTTAGTTGTAGTTGTTGTTGAACGCCGAGGATGGTGTTCCCCCAAGGGGGAGGGTTTTGTAACATCCTTGGTTAAAATTCCATGTAATAAAAATTAATAAAGGAAAAATAGTAATCATGATTGATGGGACACTTATTCCAAGCCGAATGTTGGGAAAAACATCTTAGTGGGTGTTCATTTGATTTGTTATGGCTAAGGAAATTGGAAAAGTTAATGGCTGTATTTGGAAAGGCCAAATGGCATTTTGGCACATTTATTTATGAAAATAATGGAAATTAGGAGAAAAGGGAGGTGAAAGGTCATAGGTTGCATGTGAGTAGGAAATTGAAGGAAAATAATGGAAAGTGAAGAAAATAGAAGCCTCATTGATAAAAAGGATTCTAAGGATCAGTTTGTAAGATTTTGATGGGTTTTCGTGGAACTCTCTTCTATTCTCTCTCTCTCTCTCATACTCTTGGACACTTAGAGTTTTCTTAGAGCACTATTGGAGGAGTGTGCCACAACTAGTTGTACTTTGCATCATTAATATGAGGTTATTTCTACCTTTTTATTTTATGGGTAATGTACTGGTTTATATGTAGATTGTATGGTTGTTGTTTCGTCGTTATTTCTGTTGTTATTATGCTGGTTATAATCATGTATTATGGAAGTAGCTATGTGTGTCTCTCATCATGTTTCCACTTGTAAATGAATGAAAAATGGATCTATGTCCTAATGGATGAAACTGTAGATAATGTGCTAAGGCTTCAATGATTGTTAGCAATTCTTAGATGAGTATGAGACCCCTATGCTTAGATTTGTCATTTATAGCTACATATTACATATTTGTGATATGATTGAAGAAATGTTTGTCATGGCTAGCAGGGGTCCAATCAAGAGCTTGTTTAAGTAATTGTATTTGTATCGTCATTTCTTTGTTATCTTTCTGTTCTGAAGGTTTCATTGAATTTTGGGCAGTGACCTGGGTTCTGGGCCTAAAAAAGTGGCTCAAGTCCTGGGAATGCTGGCACAACACAGATAAAAATAGTCCCTAGATGATGGCATGCCATGAAGTGGGAGAACCCAGAGCCTTTTGGACGTGTTCATGCCCATATAATGGGAGCGTTTTGGGGCTAAGTGGTCTAAAATCTCAGTGGGATGTAGTGGGTGGTTACAAAAAAGGTTGGGATGTTTCCTAGGAGTCCTATTGTTGATGTGGAAGGTTTGTATGGTGTGTGTCCATCGGTTTCCCTTTCTTAATGTGACTTAGGAGGATGAATCATATCATAGTAACTTCTCGTCACATTTTTACCTAGGTTGGCTGATTACTTGGGTAGACTTGGGAGGAGGGTGTTACAATGAACTTCGAGGATTAGGTTTGAGAACCAATATTATAGCTTGTAGCAGTGCTCAGGTCAATTTCTTCTGTTTTAGTTTTATTTGTAGTATGTTTTAAGCCCATTTGATATGAACAGGTTTTGGCACTGAATATAACTATTATTTTGAATAGGCCTTGGAAAATAATATTAAGGAAAAAATCTCACATTTTTTCCATGTTCCAGTAAGTAACACTTGTACAATTTCAAAAGGGATCATTGAAATATCTTTAGATTCCATGAATTTCATTCGATATGCAAGGCTTGATTTTGTCGTACTATTATATGCTGAAAACATTCTCACTATATACAATGTTTCAAAGATTTGGCATGTCCCACTTCTATTAAGGGAAAAAAGAGCTCTATAATGTGGATTATGTGATCGAGCTTGGCTTTAGTGCATATTCAATTGGCCCTACTACTAATCTTGTTGTGTATATGGTTACGGTTTTTATCATTTACCTTGAAGTGTTATCAAAGAAGGGATATGATGGGGACAAGTGTTGTATGTTTTCCTATGTTCCCTTAGTTTTTCTTTCATTTCAATTCCTGATCGACTTGTGTTTAGTATTTTATGTCATCATCAATTTTTCTGATAACATGAAATGTGTTTGTGTAGTTCTTTGTCTGTTTTGTAAGTCATTTAATAAGGTTGGAAACTATTTCCTTTTTGTTAAATTGGTGGTGTGATTCGCCCCCTTCCTTTTCTTCCTTTTATAAACTTCTAAATACAATCCTTTCTTTATTTTGTAAATTTCTAAATGAAATCCTTTCCACCTTTTTGAATGTCTCCCTTCATTATTGGCCTAGGGTTTTATATACAATAATTCAGTGACAATATTGAATTTGAAAGAAGTTTCCACAATAATAAGATGTTGGTCTTCAAGTTGTTGATACTATTTTGAGCCTTTTCTATAATGACAAAAGCGTAGCTCTGCATATGCTTGTTGGTGGATCCAACAATCTAATGTCATCAAGATCTTGAGGACTGTAATTGTAATAAGTTTTTATTCTCTACTTTCTAGAAACAAAAGTTCCGAAAAGACTTTTGGCATATTTTTCTTGCACTAAATGATATAAACACATTTATGGAACTGTCAACCACTGCAAATTCTTATGCTTAGTAATTTGGCTAATGCTATAAGATCACTAGATGATTATGTTTAAGAAATTATGCATCACATTTCGTCCACATTTGCTCTGCAAGGGAGAAAACAACCAGTCGATGGGTGAGGAGCTTAGGGACTAACACTCTATTTTGGGGTAGGGCAACCTTCAAAGGATTTAGAAGACTTAACCGTAATGGAGAGGAAAAAAGATGACTTTGGGATGTTTTTTATACCTCTTCTACTATATCATTTAGTTGAAGAAGGCGTTGCTTTGGAAAATTAATATGACAGACATTTTTGATACATATTTGGTAGAGAATTTTGTATGGTTAATACGGTATTTTCTTAGAAATACCAAGAATGTGGAACATTCAAGAATCCAAGGATAGAGATAGACTTAGCAGAGAGTAGAAAAATCAATTTAACCTTATTTATGAAAGATGCAATCCCAAATTAGTAAGTATTTTCTTCATTTACATTAAACCTATGAATTTTTAAGAATAAATTTATATCAATTGTTGTAGATCAATTTAACCTTGTTTCCAAAAGATGTAATCCCAAATAAGTAAGTTTGATCTTGGTTTACATTGAGCTTATCAATTTTTAAGAAAAAAATTATATCAATTGTTGTGGTTTCCTACCTAGTGGAATAAATGAAATAATCTCAAACTATTTAAGTGTGTCATGGTGTTTTCAACATTCATTTGTGTGAGATTTTGTGCAACGTGGGCTTGCACATAGTAAGTTCAAGTTTGATAAGAAATCACATGAGCTATTGATTCTCATTTTTAAAATTTCAGGCTTTATTATCTCTTAACATGGTCAGTTGTGACATGCATTGTGATAATTATTTCTTTCCTTCTGAAACTATAGGAACATATCCAACGAACAATTAGTTGAAACAATCCCTATACCAACACCCATGGCAAGATGTTCTGTATACCAAGTAGTTTGTTCACATGAGAGCGTTTGCTCCTCTACAAGTAGTTTGAAAAAAAGTAGTTGAAACAACCCCTATACCAACACCCATGGCAAGATGTTCTGTATACCAAGTAGTTTGTTCACATGAGAGCGTGTGCTCGTTTACAAGTAATTTGAAAAATGTTTGGTGTGCTGGATGACATTGACTTAGACATTAGTTGTAGACCTTTTTTTAAAAATTGTATTAGCAGGAACTTCGACCACGCAACCTCCCCGGTGTCCAGTTGAAGGATGCAACGTAGTGTTGAAAAATGCATTCCAAAGCCCCCAAAGTCATTTTCCTCGGAATCGAACACAACTTTTATCAGCAATGCAGCAGGTACCTAGCCAGGAGAGGATTGCACCATCATTTTTCTATGACCCATAGATACTCGTATAATTAATAACCGAAATGAGTAATTGTGTGTTTATGTTCGGTGTTTCTGAACTTATCTAGATTGCCGATTCCCAAAATATTGGGTAATCAGATGAACATGAGATTCCCAAAATATTTAGTAATCATATCAGATGAATATGAGCTGAACGCGCCCATATCAGTTAATATTCGAAAAATCAGCTTTCAAGTTAAAAATATGATGCTATGGCAACAGTGCAACAGTGCAGCAGCTACCTAGCCAAGAGAAGACTGCACCTTCATTTTTTTTATAACCCAAATGAGTAATTGTGTGTTTATGTTAATGTTGTGGGTGCCTAGATTCCATGCCATCTCATAATTTGACGAAGCAAAGAGGTGTTACGGGAGGAGGATGGCGGGGCACAATGAAGTGTGGCGGTAGAATTCATTACATTCATTGGCTAACTTTTCGATATACATAAATTTAAGCTTCTTGCTAATATAAGATGGGGATGGAAATACATTCAAATGGTTCATCAGTTGACAAACTTGAACTACTTGAAGATTTTAGTTTTAGTTTTCTCAGGGATTTAACTTCATTTTAAACTTTCTAATTCAAATTATTAGACTGCAAAAACCTACCTTGTTTATTGTTCACCTATGCACTTTTATGATAATTTATAAATTTCTCCATCAAGATACAAGTTAGGTTCATGAGCTGAAAATCATGAAATTTTTGAATATTTCAAATCTTGTTTTGTGACGGACTTCACTTTTAGTCATAAGTTTCAAATTATTAGAGTGAAAAAAACTACATTGTTTATTTTTTGATCTACATGATTATGATAATTTATAAATTTCTTTATTCAAATATAGGTTCAAGTAAAGTACAAGTTCAAGTACAAGTATAGGTTCAAGTAAAGTACAAGTTCAAAATACAAGTATAGGTTCAAGTAAAGTACAAGTTCAAAGTACAGATTCATGAGTCAATAACCTAAAACTGATTGAAAATATTAGTTCTAGTTCTTTGAGTGACTTGAATTAGTCATAAGCTTAGTTTCTCATGATTAGAGTTCAACACTTTTCATTGTTTAATTTTCATTGTTTAATTTTCGGGTCTACATTTTTATGATAATTTATAAATTTCTCCATAATGTCATAACATTCGGTTTTGATTATTTTCCCATATTTGGTCTTATAACACTTGTAAATTTTGAAGTGCTAAGATGGGTTGTATATTGTTTTAATTTTTTTTTGTTTATATATAAATATAAACTAAATTCATTTTAATTTGATAGTTTTAATAAATTCATTGATTTCAATTTAATATTTTTAAATTTTGAGAGATTGAACTTGAGTTAAAATGGATTTATTTAGTTTTGCACACTTTTATTAATATTGAAATCTTGAGAGATTGAATGTGAGTTAAAATGGATATATTTAGTTTGGACACACTTTCATTTACTTGATAGTTTTTCTTTTATTTGAAGGAGAGTTAATTTATGATTTTATTATATATGATTTTTAAAAGGATCTATCTTAATTCAATATTTATGAAGTATCTAGAGAGATTAAATTTATTTTTGAGTATAAAATTTGATGAAAATTTACATTTCAACAAATTTACTTTTTTATGTACATTCGGTAAAATT
>APFE030788448.1:12218-28120 GCA_000404065.3 Pinus taeda
TTTTTATTATTTAAGTTTTTTGTCATGTTTTTTTATGTTTTATTACCAACATGCAAATCGCAAACATTTAAAAAAGATATCCACGCTCAATATATTAGAAAATTTAAAGTGTAAAAAATAAACCCTCTAAACAAAAAGGATTGATGCATCATCAACACTTTTCAAAATCAAGATGAAAATCACTAATGTTTAAAAAAATGTTCATACTTGATACATAAAAAAATTTAAAGTGTCAAAAATAAACCCTTTAAAAAAAATTGTTGATGCTCCATCAATACTTTTTAAAATTAGCATGAAAATCACTAACATTTAAAAAATAATGTTCATACTTGATACATAAGAAAATTTAAAGGGCCAAAATTAATCTCCAAAAAAAAAGTGTATTCTGAATCACTCATTTTCAAAATTGGGTGATCTTTTCCAACCTCAAAATAATGGGTACTAGGTAATTTTCTCGTTTGATCGGTAACTATGTCATCATTGTTAGACCAGGGATACAAAATCCAGGACCTGACCATCTGTCAAGATTGGAAACAGGGGAAGAACCAACA
Source organism: Pinus taeda (assembly GCA_000404065.3). NCBI lineage: Eukaryota > Viridiplantae > Streptophyta > Pinopsida > Pinales > Pinaceae > Pinus > Pinus taeda. The sequence continues at coordinate 12,770 of APFE030788448.1, forward strand.
AGCATAGAGGATAATCTCCTTAGTGCACAGTGATTTGCAATCAGAGTTCCAAATGACCATTTCACAGATATCATTCAGTTTCTGACCACATGAATGGCTCCTTCAGCATATACTATGTAGAAAAAGAAAGAATTAGTGGTTAATGCAACTGACTTTTGATTAATAGCAGGACCTTTATATAAGATGGGACTAGATGAGATATTGCGTAGATATGTTCCTGATCATGAACTACAAATGATTCTAGCAGAGGCTCATGTGGGCACTGCTGGTGGAAACTATGCAGGAAAAGCTACTGCATAGAAGATTTTGAGAGCATGAATGTGGTGGCCTACACTACATAAAGATGCAAAGGAATATAGTCGAGCATGTGGCGTGTGTCAAAGAACAAGAAAGCATTCAAGAAGAGATGAAATCCCAATGGTACTACAAGTTAAATCGCAGACCTTTGATAAATGGGTTATTGAGTTTATTGGACCCATCGACACACCTAGAAAGACGGCTGCTGTGAGGTACATAATTACAATAACTGATTATCTGACAAGATGGAAAAAAACATAGCCAGTAAGGGACTGCATCGCATAGACTATTGTGAAGTTTATTTTTGAGTACATATTTTCTAAATTTTGATGTCCAATGATTTTGATGAGTGACCAAGGTACACACATCCTGAATAAGACTATTGAAGCATTGATTGAGGAGTTCCAAGTTTATCACCAGAAAGGTACCCCTTATCATCCTCGAGCCAATGGAACAGTAGAAGCATATAATAAGATTTTGGAGAATGCACTTACTAAGGTATGCAATGTGAATAGAGATGACTTAGACCTTAGAATTCCAATTGTTTCATGTCCTTATAGGACCACATGTAAAAATCTGACAGGTCAAGCACCCTTCAGGTTAGTTTATGGGCAATAAGTTGTGATGCCCATCGAGTACATCATGCCTAGTTTGAGGATTTCAACTTTTACAGATACGGCAAACCCTTGTATGATGGAGGAAAGAATGTCATAATTGGTTTCTTTGGAGGAAGACAAAGTTATAACAGGATTTCATCAACAGGTACAAAAAGAAAGGGAAAATGCCTGGCATGATAAACATATTAAGCAGAACAAGTTACAAGTAGGAGACCTTGTTCTCCTTCTTGACAGTAAGTTTGTGAAATTTCCAAGAAAATTGACGATGCATTGGTTGGGCCCATATAATATCAACCATATTACTAATGGAGGTGTTGTTAAATTAGCGAAGTTAAATGGATAATTGATTTAGGGAAGAGTAAATGGCAATAGGTTGAAGCTATACAGGGAAAATACTACCCCTACAACTTCACTCTTAAGAAGAAATAAGAATATTATTATTGACACCTGCAGTTGAAAGTGGGCACTGGAATATAAATTATGTTGTAGAGAGTTTCAACGTAGGAAGTTACTTCGCTATAGTCTAGATTATGTCAAAGTTCGTAGGAGCTTCAATGTAATAAGGGTTATTCACTATAATATGGGATGCATTGAAGTTTCCCGAAAAAATATGACTGTTAAAGGGGAAGAATGTTAAAACACATGAAAAGTTACATTTATCAAGATGGATTGACAATATCTAAGGATGGATATGCAATTAATGTGCACAATTTGAACAAAATTTGAGCTAATGATGGGGTTATAAATTCAAAATTGTTATAAAAGTCCACCTCCCACCCAAATTTGGCACTTTGATCAATTGAGAATTCGAGTGTTGATATTGCGGAGAAGCTATAGAAATTTTCATTGTCATATGTTGTCTAAGCGTTATTTGGAATAAATTATTCGTATATTCCATGAGAAGGGCTTACCTGGAATCATGGAAGCATCATCTAAGATGCCCACAACAACATCACCCGCAACAAAATCATTACCCACACAATGGAGATCTCCATGAAAGAAACTGACCAAAGAGGAAAGAATGAAGAAGAAATAAGATAACAAACCTGTCGAGCCTCAACAAGAAACTAAACAAGTCAAAGACAACAAGGAAGCAACAAAGCAAGTGGAAATGGTAACGGATGGTGCATCATTTCTATCACCTCAACTACTATATATCCCACCTAGAAAACCAAATGAAGAACCAGTAAAAGAATCGAAGGATGCAAAGTATGGCACCTTCACACCCCTATTGCAAGAGTGAGTACCGTTTATTGGAGAAATCCTTGAGAAAATTCTACAGTTGAAGTTCACAGGCTATGATTTCAATGACAGGAAAAAATATCCACAGTTCACACCAGATAGATACTTAAAGAAATCGTAGTACCTTGAGAGTTGTGTGACCAGATTAGAGCCATAGTGGTGGGTAGTTGGGTTTGTGCAATTGAGGTTATTAAACACGTTGAATGTGCCACACTTTGGCAGAAGTACAGGGAGCACAACCTGTGTGAGACAGTTGATCATGCTAGTGCACGATGGATGCCTATGGATGGGTAAGAGGGCCCCTATAGACCAAATGCTAATATGGAGAATCACAATACTACTGTATCAAGGGTAAAACCCCACATAAAAATTTGTTAGAAAATATCAGGACCACGCCATAGCCAAAAGCATGAAGAAGAAGTTCAGACTAACAAAAAGGAAGTGAGGGTATGGCATAAACTCAATTAGTGACCAAGGATTTTGCTTCACATCACACATATTAGTGAGCAAGATCATGAGAAAGTGTCGGGCTAATGAAGTCCCTGCATCGATGGTTTCATTATCTATGTAGTGCACTAATGCGGTTCAGTATAATTGGGCCACATATCTATGCCAAAAAAATTTGGATGATTGTCATGAGGTTCAGAAGAAAGGTACGATATTTCATTATACATGGTTTATTTTAATAATTGCAATGTTGGTATAGAGAGAGCCAGAGGATTCACAATTCCCTTCCGTGGCTTCAAATGTTTGTGAAGATGCGTTGTATGCCTCGCTATGGTATACCACTAAAGCATCGTGAGCACAGGAGAACAAGATGTTCTTTCTATTATATCATATGGACTTACATATGTTAGTGAATTAACAAACCTGCCTTTCGCCGAGCTCATATGAGCAGTATAGATTTGTTGCGAAGTTTAAGGCCGATTTCCACGAAGTGTATATATAGGCTCACGAGGACACAAAGAAGAAGTGGCATCCCATGCCATATTTGGTAACATAAGATGACCTCTTAGCAGATTTACAATGGTCGTCAACAAAATGGATGATTGTGCTAGAGACACAGGTAGAAGATAGTGCGATAGAGAAGGACACATCGCAACATGGATGAGTGCAAAGGACAAAGACAAGGATGAGCATGAGTTAGGAGAAGATGAGCAACATGAAAAGGATCACTAGAATCCTCCTAAAGGTGATGAACAAAATAAAGAGTCTGAAAAGACAGAAACATAACAAGCTCTTGCAAAAAAGAGGAAGGCACAGGGAGAAGCTGTCATGAAAATCAAAAAGAAATAGAAGGAAAAAAAGATAAAGGATATCATCCGAGTGGTCCTTACTGATGGGGACTTGGACCATATTGGGGATATGATTCAGGAGGTCAAAATAGAATTGGGCAAGATGTTGGAATATCGTTACCATGCACTTCTAATAGGTGTGTAGGAGCACATTGCAGAACTTAAAATACTAGCACATATAGTTAGACAACCAGCACAAGTAGTGGAGAAGATTGGAGAAGAAAAGAAAATAGAGTCTACACTTGTAGTGCAGATAGCATCGATACCTATCGGAGCCCTGCAGTTTGGCTCCACCAAGGTTCAATAGTAGGCAAAAGAATGTAGGATTTCCAACATGAACATCGTAGTAGTACTGTTGCAAATATTACACAAGTTGAACTTGTAAATAAAGATGAGTTGAAGCTACACAAACAACACACCTCGTAGCAGAACATTCAGGTATAAAGAGAGTGAACTTCACTCCAACAGAAGCTCGACCAAGCGATCCAGGAAATCAAGCAATTCAACAACAATAGAAGCTTAAGGAAGTAGTTGAAGCAAGTTGCTGAGAGATTTCGAAACTTGATGTTTGAGAAGAAGAGCTAGTAGAGGACAAGGTCATGAAGCTTGGCCTTGCAGTAAAAGGGTACAAGGAGAAAATTGCGGAAGTGAAATTTTCATATGAAGATCAGTGAGTTGCAAATGAAGCTGCAACCAACCACACCACAGGAAGTTCAAAAGCATGGGGAGACTGACCTGAAGGTTGCAATGGCCAGCATCTCCGCACCAATGGGAGACTATGGGAAAATTTTGGATGAGAGTTTATAGATTGGGAATTTGCTGCAGGAAGACCCAAATGTGTAGAATCTGTAGCAAGGCATTTAGCAAAAGTAGTAGTAACTTGAAGATATTTAGGCAACTGCAAAGATATTACCAATCTCAAAGAAGCTCACCAAGATCAATGTGGGAAATTCCCTCTAGAAGAAGATAGAAGAGATGAGGAAGGAAGAGAGGGTTTTGACAGAGAGACATCAACCATGGAAGGATGAGTCTCTCCAACTGTCACAAGGAATGGATGAGAAGCTTCAAGAGATTCAATAGAAAGAGAAAGAAACATTTCCAAAAACTATAGAACATGTGACAAAAACAATGATGGAGGAAGTGTGTAGCCATGAGAAGAAGGTCACAGAGATTCTGCAATAGTTCAATAGTTCCTACAACAACATCACATCGAATATCAAAGGAAAATTGACTAAGTGACTTGGGATGAGTCATATGTGCACGTTGGGGTCCTATTTGGTGCAACCCATCTTGGCCTAGATTTTGGAAAATCTCTGCATTTTATGGAGAGGAGCACGTAGTAGAGGACGTGACAGAGTGCACAGTAGAGAAATGGAATGCGAAGGGGACTGCACAATGGAGAATTTGGAATATAACGCATGTTATAAGGGCTTCGGGGTTGGTTGAAGCCCCTCATTTTTGTAAAAGCACAATTTTGTAAATGGTTTTAGGCCATAGTTGTTTTTTTAGGGAGTCCATGGTATTGTAATGATGTAGCCCTCCGATGTAATAGTATATGTAGGTAAAATAATAAAGAAGAGAATCATCGAATTAATCCAAAGCAATGTTATCGTTGTATTATTGTGATTTGTACTTTTGTAGCGAAGGAGAGGCTCTGCATATGAGTGTGTAGACAACCTACAACTTAGTGTGTAGGCTAAGAACTTTTTTTTGTAAAATATTTATTATATTAAGAAATAAATCTTGTCAATGTAGCCCCACATTGGGGTGAGACACTATAATTTGGTGTCTTCATGTGTATATTTACTTATTATTTTTTTTAGAGTTGCAGTTATTACAGTCACATTTGATTTTAACACAATGATGGTTTATGGTTTGACATGATAGGCTTAAGTGATTAATGTAATGTGGCGAAGTTATTTATGAATGTTAAGAATAAAAGAACATAATAATATGACATCTCCACATTTTTCAAGGCTACCGAAACCTAGTTCTGCATCCTCCCATAGAAAATTCAGGTGAGACTGTGATATTCTTGCAGGTCATTTTCGAAGGGGCCAATGATTGAGGGTTTTGTTGGTGTGCTGTATAGATCGAACCTAGGTTGGACTGCCCAAATTGACCTAGATTTTGGCAAAAAATCTACATTTTGTGGAGCGGAGCGCACACTAGGGCGTGTAGTAGAGCAGTGGAATGCAGAGTGGATCGTGAAGTGGAGTAGTTGGAATACACCACGTGGTATAAGGCCTTCGGGGTGGGGTGAAGCCCCTCGTTTTTTTAAAAGCACAATTTTTAAAAGGGTTTTGGGCCATAGTTGCTTGTTTTAGGGAGTCCATAGTATTTTGACAATGGTATTGTAATGATGTAACCCTTTGGTGTAATAGTATATATAGGCTAAAATAATAAAGAAGAGAATCAACTAATTAATCCATATTAGTGTTATGGTTGTATTATTGTGATCTATAGATTTGTAGCAAAGGAGAGGCTCTACAACTGAGTGTGTAGGGTAAGAACTATTTGTTGTACAAGCTTTATTATATTAAGCAACAATTCTTGTCTATGTAGCCCCACATTCGGGTGAACCACGGTAATTTGGTGTCTTCATATTTATATTTTCTTATTATCTATTTTAGAGTTGCAGTTATTACTGTTGCATTTGATTTCAACACAATGATGGTTTATGGTTTGATATGATATGCTTAAGTGATTAATATAATGTGGTGAAGTGATTTATGATTGAATAAAAGAACATAATAATACCACATCTCAATACCCTTCAAGGATACAAAAACCTCGATCTTCATCCTCCCATGGTCACTTCGGTTGAGACTTCGAACTGCTTGCAAGTCACTGCCAAAAGGGCTAGTGATTGAGGGTTTTGCTGGTGTGCAGTATAGATTGAACCTAGGTCATCCCAAATCAAGGCAAAAATCGTCTCACTTGGCACAAAAGGCTTTTATTTCTAATATTTTAGAATTAAATAAAAATATTTTCTCAAGAACATTATCTATGGTTAGATTATTTCAATTAAGGGGTATGTACAAAACTACGGAGAAAGTCCATTGTGTGGAGGAAGCTTTCAATGTGTGATAAATAAACTCTGCAGAGTGGAAGCTATCCTCAGCTTCAATAATGCATGTCATCGAAGGATTTTTATTGCTAATGTTTTAGTATTAAAAATAAATACTTTATACTTATATTATTGATAATATATCAATTATAAATAATATATGTGTTCATAGTATTGAATATATTTCAAATTAGTCATATGTGCGAAAGTGCGGAGGAAGCTTTCAATGTGTGGATCAAGTCACTTAGCACTTAAGGCTTTCATCATTAATATTTCAATATTAAATAATGAATATTTTTCTTAATAACATTGTCTATGCTTTGAGTATTATTTAATTCATTATATATCTTAACATTAAAAATACATATGTTTCAGATAAGGCATATGTGCGAAAGTGTGGAGGAAGCTTTCAATGTGCGGATCACCACACTTAGGACTAAAGCCTTTTATTGCTAAAATTTTAGTATTAAACAATGCATATTTGTTGTTTGCAATAAGAAAAAAACAAATGTTGGACTTATACAATATTGTTGCTTATATTTTAGTGATAAATAATTAAAAGGGGTCTGCATTTGGTCTAGATTTTTGTCTCATTTGATGCTTGTCCCACACAGATTCCTTCACACACACTTTATCTAGACATGTATATGAAGTTATTACTAATATTTTAATTGTAAAGAATTCTTATTTTCGAATATTCCAAATGTTTGCTTGTTTGAATCTTGTGTGGAAGTGCTCTTTATGTGGATCTATGAAATCTTCTCTAATTGCTAATATTATGAGCTAATTACTAATATTATTGGTCATATTTTAGTTATAAATAATGCATATCAGTGTATTAATTGAGTATAACCTAGTTCATCTAGTGATCTTAGAGGAATAAAGACACCTTCATATAGCTTGGACCGCATAAACCTTGTACCAAACACTTTTATTGCCAATAGTATTGCTAATAATTTAGTTATAGATAATGCATATCAGTAGTCAATTGAGTAAAAGTTGTGTGCAATGTACACAAAATTATGTACAAAACCACATTTCATTGAGTGAAAGCTTTGTTTGTGCAAAGAAAATTCAATGTATGTAGTAAGTTTATTTGTGCAAAACTTTGCACTTCGCACTAAAAGTTTTTATTGCTAATATTATTAGTAATATTTTACATATAAATAATGCATATCTTCATACTATCTTTCCATTTTATTTTTATAAGTAAAATGTTCATTGTGTGCCATAATTGTTGTTGGGAAGTTCAATTTTTGTATCACTGAAGAGATTCACAGTTAGCACTCAAACAATTTAATCAAATCTTAACTCACATTGATTGCAATTTGTATAAATTTTTATTTTTATTTTATTCAATAATGTGGTATGAGATATAAAACAAAGTTTTAAAGCATGTGTTCGAATGTAAATAGAAAACATTATCATGAAATCAATATAGTCAAATAGGTTTGAATGTAAAATAGTTCTTATAGTTCAATTTGTAAATAGAAATTAGTTCACAACCTGTTAAGATTCAAGACATGTGAATTAAAAACAAATTTTCTCAACAAGATCATAACTAATTTAATTTAATTTATGTCTATGATTATTTCATTTATAGTTTTTTAGGTATGGTATTCCTTGTGTAGAGATTTCACTATGCGAAACAAACTTGCTCTGCAGAACCAAACTTTTTGTTGTAACCTTTGCATAATGAGAGCTTTGTACAAGGAACTATATAATGTAGAATTAGCAAATGAAGCTCAACAACATCAAAAGTCTAATACAAAGAGTTGTTTCACTATAGCTAGAAAGGATCAGAAACATAAGTAATCGATTATTCTGCAGAATGAAATCTGTGTAGGTATGAATACACCGTGCCAGTATTATATTATTAAGAGATATATGTGTAAGATATTTAACCATTGTCAAATGTTCAATTTCATTTAAAGAAGGAATATAGTATTGAATATATTAGAAAAAGTTGAAAGCTGTTTTCAGAAATTTATAGAAAACACTACGTAGAAGAAACTTGTTATGCACAACGAAATGTGTTGTTATAACCTCTACATAGTGAGAACTCTATACAAGGAACTAAATAACTAAAATTAAGCAAGTGAAACTCAACAACATCAGAAGTATAACACAAAGAGTTATTTCTCTATAGGAAAAAGGGTGTGTTAGAAACATAATTAATTAATTACTTCAAGGAAAGAGATTTGTGCAAGTCTGAAGACATTGTGTCAGTATTTGATTACTAAGACATATATGTCTAGGATTCCAAACGATTGTTAAATGTTCAATTTTGTTTAAAGAAACAAAAAATCACTAAATGTAACAGAAAAATTGAAAGAATATTTTTGGACATTTGTAGAAAATATTATGACATAATAAAATGTCAATGACCGTGGCCATAACTCAGGCTTATATGAGATCATATTCAAAACATAGTCTTAAAAGAAAAAATTGCTAAATAGGATCACAATTGTCCAAAGAAAATTGTAAATCAATGGATATGTTTAGCGGAAATTATCGTTCTACTTCCTTGAATGACACCTACAGCCAAAAAACAAAAATATGTAAGATGCATTATGAGTCCATGACCCATTGAGGAAACATGTTGATTTTTTTTTAATGTAGTCCCGGGGCAACTGTTACTTCCATTTTCATGTTTTTGGTGAAAATCTCTTTTTCAATTTCCCTAGTTTCTTCCTGAATGTCGACAATTGAGTCAACATTTTGCTTTTTGAACTTGGAAAAAGTAATTATCCATGTGTCAATATGATTTGTAGTGAAATTGGTGACACTATCAAACTCTTCTTATATTTTCTATTTTTTCTCCCGCAATTGAGTTTGTAACATGTCGTTTGAAATTAACTCAAAACCTTATAACATATGTAGACCATCTAATCCTATTATCATATCCATTGCTCTGAGATAACAGTTATCTCTCCTTTTGGATATTTCACTACAAGCATAATTGATATTCTCAAGTGTAGTGACCCTTTCCGCCCATCTAGTTTCTAATTTCTTCACTCGTTTAGCATTTGGTAGTTGTTGGTTTTTCCTTTCAAAATCAGAAAGTACTCCTAAGTTGCGATTAAAAGTATCCAAATCCATGTCAACAAATTTCTTTTCTTCTATAAGATTAATCTTAACCATGTCCATAAATATCTTCATTCTCTCTTGCAAATGTGTTAAATCAAAAATAACTTTCCATGCTTTATCAATAATTCTAATCATTGGCATGTGTTCTCAAGGATATATTTCTTCATTCCATTAAGTAGGTTCACAACCTTACTAAATTTTTGTGGTCTGGCATCAAAAAAACTTGACAATGAATGTGACCGTATTCCAGTGGATTCATTAATAGAGGAACTAGATTTACAATGTCTTGTAGTTGTTTTAATTTCCTTTTTAACATGTGATTTTCTGCAAACACATTGGTAAAACTTTGAGTAATTGCATCAATGGTAGATTATTGCAATACCATGAGCCCCATCATATCAATGTCAGATGGATCAATATCTGCATGTTCTTGATCAATAATATTTTTATTTTTCATCCTTTACCTTTTGAACTCTTAATTTTTTTTGGTGTGTCATATTTTTCATTTTGAAATGTGATAGGACATTGATTGAAAATAATGTCCTCTTCTGCAATTTCCTCTTTTGTTTTCTGACTCTTTACTAAACAAGTAGAAACCTAGTTAGGTTATTCACTGCCATAACTTTCTCATAGAGGTAGGTGACCCATTTCTAGTATGACTTGCAGTGACTAAACTTATGCCCCAAGTCCTACTCATAGAAGCAAGTGAGTCAACAAAAATATGACGCATAGAAGTAGGCGACCCATTGCTAGTATGGCATGTGATGACTAGACTTATGCCCCCAACATGACTCGCAATGGATGAAAGCTCATCTCCAACATTACTTGCAAGGGTTGGTGATGATTCATGGATAGAACTATTATTCTTATTCTTCTTCGTCTTTCACAAGAGGGAGGAGAAACAGGAATCCTAGTTTTCTCTTTTGAAGAATATGAACAATTAACACCCATTTGATGACCTTGAAATAAAGCATTCATCTAAGAAGTTTCAAGAAAATTTGGAATATCTGAAGTGGACCAAAACCAAACTGGTACTCTAACATTCAATCCAGGAATATTCAAAGTGGCCATCATGGGGGTACCAACATTTCCAAAGAAAGGAAAAGCAAAAGTATCCCCTTTTCGAAGGGTTGCTTGGTTGGCCTCAATAGGAATATTGGCCTTACCCAACTTATACATAGATCCTTCCCTTATAGGATTGTAAAAATGACTTTCCAAGGAAGAGAGATGCACAATCAAACCTTTGCCCTTAAGGAGGAAACTCCACAACTTTCAAAAGAAATATCAAAACCCTTTCAAGACCAATGGAGTGGTTGGAGAGTCACTCAAAATATAAGGTCCAAAAGTGAAAAGACAAATCCACTTGAAGTGCACTAAATACAAAGAGAAAAAATCACTCCATTATAAAGTCCCTGAAGATGAAACCAATAAAGCAACTTCCAAGATGGGTTTTTAGGCTACCACTAGGTCAAAATTGCCAAAGGGGACAAGAAAAACTAATCTTCACTATAGAATAGAGATTGTATTCCTATCATGTTATGCCATTCGGTCTCAAGAATGCACCTGAAGTTATCTTGAGAATCATAATCACAACCTTCAAGGATAACATTCACAGATTCTTAGAGGTCTACATGGATGACTAGACAGTATATAGCCTACTAAAAAAAAAAAAAAAAACCAGTCTACTTAGGATAATGTTTGATCACTGCAGGCAATTACAAATATCCTTGAACTTGAAGAAATGTATATTTGTGGTCCCATTTGGAGCTCTCTTAGGCCACATAGTGTGCAAAGAAGGGGCATGTATATATCCTACCAAGGTTGTGGTGATAGTAAACATGGGCCCACCTGCAAATGTAAAGCATCTCAGATCTACGTTGGCACACACCAGGTACTATTGAAGTTTTATCCAAAACTACGCCTCCATCACTACACCAATGGTGAAACTACTAAGGAAGGATGAAGCATTTATGTGGATGGAGGAGTGTCAAGTTGCACTCAACATACTCAATGGAAAGCTAGTAAGTGCACCAATTCTGGCCTATCCCGACTAGAATAAACAATTTCATGTCCACTGTTGGGTCAAGAAAATGGTATGATTTCTCTTCGTAAAATTCTTTATTTAACATTCATCCTTATACAATTATCTCTATTTATATATTAAAATAAGGAAAATATCGGCTAAAGTTGGATGGAAGCATTTGGTGACAAAATAGGCAAATCTAGCACCATAAACTGACTTTTTTCTAACTTCGTGTGTAGAAGATGCAGATTGGGAAAAAGTTGTTTAGTTGATAGAATAGCACGAGGCCATAAAAGGGAAAACTACAATGTATTTGGTAGACAAGGTAGTGGGATATCATCTTGAATAATGCTATTTTATCACATGATCAGATTATGTATTGCGAAATCCTAGGGATCCCCTAACCCTAAGGATTTGGTTTTATCTAGTTACTCTTTTATGTTATATATAGGGAAGAAAGGCAATTAGATACAGTTCAGACTTTGATAATCTGTAATTATTCTTTTTGAAAACATATATGTTGTTATCTCAATGACTCTGTAAGTTGTTACTAGCATTAATGAAAAAAGGTTTTGTTTGATACATATTCATATTCTGAGTTCTTATTAAGTGGAGTCTTTTGGCGACTCTGGGCCCAGTCATGAGAAGTTCTACTGATTCCTTGTGTTATAGTCTTTATATTTAGTATTTTCTATTTGATTAATGTTTGGTCATTGGTTATTTCATTTATTGTAAAGTTTTATGATATTGAATCATATTGTTGTTCAATTAGATTCGGAGTGAAGCCATGTGACAAAATTAAGTAATGCTTTGATTAGAATGAGTGAATTAGTGTTATTAACAGATTGTTATTCATTTCGAGTGATGTTATCATAGATCCTAGAGATAATTCTAATTAATTTCTACAGATTACAATATAGATCATTTGCTATTTAAAAAGCCTTTTTTTCTGCATGTGTTCTTGTTGTTCAATTGTTGTTTGTTCTTCAATTACCATTTGTTTTTCAATTGTTGTTTGTTGTTAAATTACAATTTGTCATTCAATTACTATTTGTTGTTCAATTGAGATTGCTGCTTAATTTGGATTGTTATAGATTAATAATGCTATTCAATAGTTATAGTTTCATTCCTTGACTGAACAAAATTATTAATCCATAACAATCCAAATTAACCAGGAGCTGGTTGGATGGGATTTCACTTGTACAGAGCACCTATGCTTTGCTAGTTCTAAGGGTACAAAGGAATTCTTTCTCTTTAGTGTTCTTCTCGGGCTTGGGGTTCTTGGCCCTTGTTGCTCTGTTACCACATTTTCAGGGGTGGAACCAAGGTAGGATTTATGATACTCTCCCATGTTAATTGTTGTTGGGCCAATCTATTTGTGATAATTAATTTAATCAACCCATGATGGCTGACTACAATATGTGGGTCTTTATCTGTCCTTACTTGTCAAGCGACATCATGTAAGAGGGAATTCAAATAAAACGGTAAATTAACTGAAATTTTTTTGTTTTAAAATCCCTAGAAGTTTCATTTTTCGGGGCTTTACAACATCATGTCAACCATCACAGGTAACATATCTTTGGAGGATGAATGCCAATTCTTGTCATGACTATTGTAAAGCTGAAGGTTGAATTTCCTTCCCTGTTCGTACCAGCAGCTCACCCGAATCCTGGAATACCTAAATTGCATTGTATAAAAGTATGTGTTTATCTGTCCATTTATCCCCCTCTACCGAAAGTCCAGTGCTTTTGGCTAGGACCTATTCAGAAACCTTCATGCTTATGCCTTTTACCACTGTGCTACTGTTCTACAGATTCTACAGAAATTCTAGCATTAGCTCCTCGTGAAATCCCTGCAATCTGTTTAAATACTACAACCAGTCAGTGTGTTCGAGGATTGCATGAGCTTGATCTGATACCATCAGCATTGGAGGTTCACTCTAGATAGCTCTTCCACCCATGGTTGTTCCACCTGTGGCTGGTTCACCTGTATGTAATTATGTTTAAATTCTGTAATTTAGAACAACAACGGAGTATGTTACATCAATTAACAGAGAAATGATGATGTTTGGAAGATTATTATCGTATTTAGTTAAGTCATTTGTCTTGTCAGCCATACTTAATGCAAGATTGTAAGTTTGCAATCTCGCCATAATGGTTGTCATTCTTCATCCAATCGGAAATTCCTGCTAATTATTATACATTCATACTCATCATGTGGTTTGTACTCTGGAGGTAATCTGAATGATTGTCACATAGTTATCCATAACTGTGACACATGTCGTGCATACATGTGCCATCTCCCCTCTGATGAGAAAAGGGTGTCCACATCCTTTTAGCAGTCAAAAAGCAAGAAAATTCATTGATTCTAAATAAATTCCGACAACCAATCTAAAAAAACATGGCACACAAATCGGTAAAGCAACTAAAGAAATATTCATCATTAGATGTGAATTGGCCAAATCAAATAAAAACATCAATTTTTAATTCATTATGTTAAAGATCTTCAATGTGAGTGGTATTAGTCACATCAACATAATCAGCAGTATGTGTTTAATGACTGTCATTTAATTATTGGACATATGGAATTTAATAAATATAGATTAAAGTAACCATGCTATTCAGCTTGCAAGAGTGCTGCTCAAATGGAAATTCTCTTTAGAAACAAATCCGTAGGTGATAAGAGCTAAAGGACATATGGCAATATAAGGTGATACTCCAATAACGCAAGAAGAGCTGCTGCTACCAGCAGGAGTTCATAGCCTTGAAAGGGTTGCTTTTTAACCCCCCTAAATGAGCTAGAGTCCTCCTTACAGTTAATTCTTCTTTTCTTGTCATAAAGAGACCAGTATGCTGGCATGGTGACTAGATAACCATAGTGCCATTCACCAGGGCATAATAGAGTGATCAAGCTGGCTCGTGATGAGACCCCCTATTCTTATGACAATTTTAATTATCAATAAGCTCATTACCTTGGTTTGGTGGCCGATTTGGAATGTCAGCTGTTACATCCTTATGATCATGGTAGGTTGGTTCAAAATGAGACCCCCTATCCTCTTTAAGACAATGTTTTAAGCATTTTTGAATTTTACTATTTCTATTTTTCATTTCTAATTCTTATTGTAAAAAGAGGGAGCCTGTTATAGGGAAATCTAGTGTCCACTCAGAGCTGCTAGTCCCACTAAGACGGGTAGATATCTTAGAAACAAACAAACCAAAACTACTTTCGCTTTCCTTTATGAGAAGTAGATAAGAGGGGAACAAAGGACACCAACCTCAGTCTTGCGCTTGGTTCCTTGCTTGGTTCCTCTCCCTTCTGACAGTTCTTTGCCACTCCTTCTTCGTTTACCCAGCTTCAAAGAGTACTTGTGGAATCAAAGTAGCATAATAATATCGAAGAACAGAGATCTAAAATCATAAACAATATAGGACCAGATATATATTGACCACACAAATGCATATATCGTCAAACATACAAGAATGTGGAGGAAAACTTGAATAGTTTTATTAATATCAAGAATAGCAAAGAGGATTACAACTCATTGTTTTGACTCAGTGTCATCCTCTCAGCATGAAATCCCTTCTTCACCTCATGAAAACCTTAGATCACCCTACACTATGATATTGCACCAGGAAACCAACAACACTTCCTTACAAGATACAAGATTCCAGCCTCTGGATCTCTGTGATGAGGGATCCATATATAGATGATTGCAGG